>OX453062.1:6629222-6852138 GCA_949699795.1 Spicauda simplicius
GAGGATATGTGTTAGGAACAGGCCTTTGTAGGTTGGTAATATGCTTTGACATGTAAGGAGGATTATGAGCAGTAGGAGTTAATCGATTCGCCGGATTTTGGCTGAAGTTCGGAGGGCTTGCACTGTTTTGATTAGAATACGCGTTTGGAGGTTGATTGTATGGAATAGGATTTGTTGCATTTTGCGGAGTATTAGCTGGGAGAGCTTGATATATCTGGCTGTTATTTGTGTTGTTTTGACTAATTTGAACCGGGGTACTAGCTCCGTGTGCAGTAGCCTTTTGCGGGTTGTATTGCTGCTGCGGTCGGGTCTGAGCAACTGGATATGTCGGGTATGAATTTTGTACTCTAAAGTATTCGGCGTGATTAGCGTCGTTTGGTACATATGACGTCTGTGATAAAGACGATATTGTAGAACGTGAAGACTGACTGTCAAAGGAATCTTGTCTTTGAAGTGAAGGCTTTTCAGTCTGCAGAGGCACTGTAGTCATTTCAGTTTTATTCATAGCCGATTTTAAGACCCGTTCTAATATTGGGTTTGGAATATAACTATCATCTTCTTGATCTTCTGCAGTGGCTACCAATATTACTTGGTCGCAAAACGACACCGATTTCTTTTTCGGTTTTGTACGATCACCGTATTGTACACTATTGTTATTCAACTTTTGATCGCTATATTCATCTTCTATCTGTTTGGTATCGATGGAAGAAGAGGATGAACGCCGATTGTACATCCCGGCATTTGATTGATTTGAACAATTGATTACATCTCTATTAGCACTTATTCCTATATATCCAACATGAGATCTATCATTGTCAACTAACGTATTCTGTGCAGTACTTTCAAATTTTGACGCAATATTTCTTACGTTATTGTTATTTTCAAACACTTTTTGAATATGATTATCAGTCGGGCTTGATAATTGTCCTTCCAATGAACCAGATCTTTTCAGTTTTAAAGCTGCTTGTTTAGCCTGCAACTCTCTCAGCCATGTGTCACCAGATGTGTTAATCGTGTCTAAATCTGTGTTTTTTGTCTCTACATTTCTTAAAATTTGATCTCTCTTTTCTTGCAACTGTGCTAAAAGTGATCCTTTCGTAATTTCTATAGCTTCTTGTTCAGCGCCTTGATTTCCCTTATATTGCTGTATTTTATTTAATTCTTCTTGCAATGGTGTTAAATCTATAGGCGGTGGAGGAGGTGGGAATTCTTCACTTGGCTGTCTTGAGTGGTTTACGGAGTTCATTGGACTTGGATAAGGAGGCAAATCAAATATTTGTGGTGACCTTCTTATTGGCAAAGCACAATCAACCACATCTACTCCATTGTCGAATGCATTTGTGAGATTCTGAATATTATTTTGTGATGGCTGTATGTTAGGTATTGGGTCTCTTTTAACTGGACTTTGTTCTTGATGAATCATCGCTTTAGTTACAACGGTATGGAAATTTTGAGATGGTGAATCATCTAATCTATCGTAATGATTAACTGAATCGCCGTCGTATGATGGTAAGAAAGGTAAAGATTGAGGCTCATCACCATACTGTTCGGAAAATCCACCGTCTTCTTCATTATCCTGCACATAACCGTATTCATTACGAGCTGCAGGTAAAGGTTGCTGTGGTCGCATTTGTATGCCATGCTCGACTGCTTCTGATTCTAACTTAGGCCCGCTAAGCTGAGAAGTCGTTCGAAGCGGCGGCGGTGGAGGCACTTTTGCTGCAGTCAACATTTTGCCAGCACTCCCATGAAAGCTTTTTCTCATTAGTTTACTTCTCTCCAGATTCGGATTCGTTCCGCTTGGTACAGAGTATTCTAAATGGCCTTCAGATAAGTAACCGCTCAAATTCGTCTTATCTTCACTCTTTCGTCGACCAACTTCAGCATCATCGATAGACGATACACGTTTGTCTTTATTATTATTGTCAGTGTTCGCATCCGCTCCTTCGGTCAGGTCTGGCATGGATCTATTTTTTCGACGTATTAGTCCACCCATTAGTAATTTTCTCCGAATTTTGTGTTGTTTCTTGTTTGCTTTTTTATCTTCAACTGGTTCTTCTTTCTTTTCGTTTGCTAGTGGCACTTCTTTTCGCGCACGCACACGATCCTCACTTCTTGAACGTTTTTCCCTAACTTTTTCTTCTTCACGAGATTTATGCCTAGGAGGGCGCTCACGTGGTAAATTATCAATGTCGTCTTCTACAGTTTTCGGTGACTTTTTAGAAGATCCTTTTTTCTTCGGTAGTGTTGCATAAATTTCGATTGTAGTGTTCTCAAGCCCACCTTTGGTGTTTCTTACAGGAACAGTTTGAGGTATTTCAGCAATTCTATTGCCAGCCATACGTCTTTGTAGGCTTCGAGCCCGCATTACACAAGTATTATGCTTCATTCTCGCAAACGTCATCGTATGTGGGTTATTGTAAGGAGCATCCATGGCAGCACGAGCTTTAGAAGCAGCAGCATCGCATAATACAAGTGCGGTTTCATAATCAGCAGCATCCTCTGCATGACGTGATTTTTCAAGCAGCCTGTCAGCTTCGAGACATAATGCTTCACAGTCACCTCGGGTGGTTAGCTCTGGGATCTGGGCCAATTGCAAATTATGCCGGAGACCTTGTTGCAAAGGTAAACTGTCTGTAGAGGATAATGAATAGGAATCATAACCCGCGTCACATGATCCACCACTAGATAATTCTCCTTTGCGAGTTGGACTCCCTGGGACACTGCCTGGTCCTCTACCACGGGAATACATGTAAGGACTTTCTACAGTAGAGGATGACGCTGACGATGCACTATTTCGATCACCACTCCAGTTGCCTGAGTCTCTTCGTGCTCTCGGCCGTTCCTGCGTATCTGATGCGGAACTAGTACTTAGACTGCGAGCTAGCTGAGCCCGACGACTAGCTTGTACTTCTAACATGTTCTCCACAGCTTTTCTACTGACATAGTCATTATCATTGTCAGGTCCTGGCGTCACAGCTCGTCTCGCGAATCCTGCAGCAGGACGTTCTGGTGCAGGGGTCACTGCACGTCTAGGTTCAGGAGCAGGGAATGGCACAACATCTTTAGGAGCATGGCGCGTGTCGCAAGGCGTACCGTCAATTGCTGCATACAGTAGTAGTAATGGTTGAAATCGTCCTCTTCTGCATTTTTCAACAACATGTGACCATTCGGGTCCAATTTCTTTGACATCTGCGTCATCGAAATATATCCATAAACGTAATTTACTATGGAAAAAAAAGGTGGAATAATGTTTTCCATAGTATGTTACGAGACCGACGAGGCGATGAGTAGCTCGTGCTGCCCAGGCGCGATCAACACATGCGTGGAAGGCATCGGTGGGGCGCAGTTCAGTTCCCAGGGCTGCATACACGGCTGCTACGTGCTCTGCTGGTGGTCGCTCGGAGTCCCAAACCATTCCAATAGAGACCACTTCAGGACGATTCATTAGCGTTCGGCAGATCTGTATTTTCGCGCCGCATGCATTCTAGAAAGATGAAAATAACACATATTATAGTAAAGACTTTTTAAACCTCCAGTATTCGTATTTAAATATTTATAAAAATAATATTTGTGGACATATTATATTGTAATTCAATATTGTATACTTGTATAGTGAGTAATAATAATTACCGGACAGTCTCTAATATCGCCCATGCCTCCTGCTTTCCGCAGCAGTAGACCAAAACTATCGCCATGTTCACCGAGGGCTGCTTGAGCAGTTAGGGCCGTTGCCGATACATAATGCACCATCTGTAGAAGAAAAAGTCACTTATTAATTCAATGTGTTAAAACTAGTCGTAGAATATTAGCAGAAATTATTAAAAGTAGTCGTAAAATATTAGCAGAAATTATTGCATCACGATAAAAGATATATGATATTGATGCTATACCTGAGTAAAAGGCAGTGGTTCAGACGTTGCTTGACAGGCGCCACAGACAGACTGTTCGACGAGCATCATGGCGAACTTCCGATGGGGCACGCAATGCGGAGCTCTGCACGCGTCGTCGTCTCGCTTGTCCCCGGTACCAGCAGCGACATGAGCGTGGACCCTCAGTAGGAGGTGCTCGAAGCATTCGCTGGCGTCCGCCATGCAGCCCAGCTGGAAGCGAGCCCCGTTGCCGCCGAGAGCTCTCCGCAGACCGTCGGCTGCTGGTGCACGTTCCGCAGACCATTGTAATTGAGCGAACAGTTCCTGGAAACAAGGAAAGATACGTTTAATGGATGTAGGCAAGTACAATACGAAATAGAGCACGACAGTAAGTAGTATACCGTTTACAATATGATATTTTTAATAAGTTTTACTGAGAAAAATGGACAACCCAAACAACTATCTACTAGGTATTACTTTCATTCACTAACTATCGACTTTTAAGATAAAGTGCAAGTAGTTAGTCCATACAAGTAAAGCGGTCCTTTCTCTTTACCATAGAAACATTGCACGACTACAGTGAGCGAGAATTAGGACAGCGATTTCATTTCGCAGTTTTAATATTTGTTTCGAGGAAAGGCTCTCGAGAAAAATTGTAAAGTCCATACGAAAGGCGCGATCATAAATCGACTTAATCAGAGTATTGGGCACGCGATAACAAGTTTTACTCGCCTGAGCGTAAGTTTGAATATCATTTTGTGTAACGGAACTTGGTTGGAACAAAACCAGTATAGCACGAGTATGATAGGTCACGAGTACCGTGACCCAGCCACGCGGCGAGCGACGTAGTCTGTACGTTGTAGTACGTCTTTTGTAACAACAAAGCATTGTGACTGAAATGACATACGAGAGCTTATAGATGTAGATATCATTAAAGGTCAACAATTCTTTACAAAACAACATCAGAGTAGATATAGAACGTAAAATTATATTTTTATAATTAGAACTAGCTGTCCCGACAAACGTTGTTTTGCCATATAAAGAATAAAAAAAAATGTTAAGGGTGGACAACCCTGAAGGGGTATGAAAAATAGATGTTAGCCGATTCTCAGACCTACCCAATATGCTTACCAAATTTCAGAGGAATCGGTCAAGCCGTTTCGGAGGAGTATGGAGACTAACATTGTGACACGAGAATTTTATATAATTAGAATGTTAAAATACTAGAATTATAAGCTTGTCATTTCGTTTCATTTTATTCTCCATACTTTTTATTTTGTTTTTTTTAGTATTACTCTGATACCTAGCAAACCTAGCCCATCGAGTTACTTTAAACATTTTATGAGCTAAAGTTATTTTAATGGATGCAACAGTAATTAAAGATACTAAAAAGTAGTCAATAATGAGCAATCTATATAAGACAGCGGTGCGTTATCCGGTGCATCGGCGGACGTAGCTTGCGCCGTGTCTTCCGTTACACTCAGTAACATGGCGGCTACGCTCGGGCAAGGTAACATGGGTGACCAAAATTATAATGTTGAATATGAAGGTAATAATATTATATTGGATAATATTCATAAATAATAATATTAATAAATTGGATTTTCTTGTATTTCATGAGTATAATAATGCATAATATAATATTCTACTATAGATATTATATTTGCGTAGAATGAATGGACGACAGAAACGATCACAGCGAAAAAACTATAGAAAATATTTGAATGCTGCTATTTATTAGGGTTTGAGAATTCCAGACAATTTCAAAGTCCCGGGATACGAGACAGCCCTCAAAGTTCCGGGGATTCCCGGGACTTCGAGACTTACACTTTTTTTTTGTTTTCTTTAATTTTCTTTAAGAGTGTAATTTTCTGTAAGAGTTTCTTTTTTAATTTTCTTTTTACCCAACTGCGTCAGAAGGGGAGTACGGTTTTTCGAACGTATGTGTTTGCATGTATGTCAATTTATTTGGCACGCGCTACAGCCCAAACGGCTCGACGAATTGAAACATATGACATATCATTTGAAAAGACCTGTGTTGTGAGAGTGACGTAGGCTATATAATTTTTAAGTATGGCGCCCGCGTTCAGATTTTAATAATTAGCATAACAATATGTGTATGACAAGAAATCTAATAAGTGAAACATTACAAATATATTATTTTATTGCTGATTTGACACAAAATCCAAAAAAGCGTTTGATACGAATATCAAAAAAGCTGTTGATTCGAAAAGCAGTTGAGGTTTTTATTTCATAAATTTACAATGTTACTTGTTTGAAGAATTTTAGTTAGGTACTATTGAAACGTGGAAAGGTATTTCTTTGTAAAAATCAAAATTTATTAAACATAAAATTAAACCTTTATAACTTATATGTTAATTTAATACGTACTTTGTTTACTTCTGCTAATCACGCACAGATTTACTTGAGAGCAACTAACTCTTATTACTCGTCATTATTATTTAGTAAGTCTAATATCTAATCATTGATCATATTCACAACATTGTTATTCCTCATAATCACAGATTTATTTCATAATTGAATAATCTAAAAAAGATTATAATAGATATTAATTAGATATTAGAACAGACTTTAATGTCAGTATTTCAATTAATCAACTAGCATTATAATCAGACGAAGAATGAGAAACCGGCTCCTTCGATTACTTGAAATTAAAAATTATTACATATAAACTACGACAATCTTGTCTAGTCTCGAGTCTCGACACGAAAGTCCCTGGATTCGACACATTTAAAATTACGAAAGGACCCGGGACTACGAGACTCGTGAGGTCCGGGGACCAAAACCCTAGTATTTATGTACTTAATTATGAATATGGAAGGAAACTTATTTGACAGACAAAAGCTGCTGGTATCTTGATAGTGTGTTATTTATAAAATCCAGTTTAATATTTCATACATTCAGTAGCTACAAATTTAAAAAAATGTCTCTCTACGGCCTGTCTCTTAATTGATCATTATTTTTTAATAATGTTTGAAAGTTCAAGCGTTGCACTTCTTATCACAGTAAAATTAAAACAACGGAACTAATGCATCACACATTAGACAGTAGTGGCACAAGCGAACCGGGGTGATGTGAGAACCCGCGATCGACGGCCATTGTTGCGTGAGAATGGTGCGGTGAACGCTCCCAGCGCAACTGCTACTCGTGATTTCTGATTGCCTAGTACCTAGTACATTCATTGCTATTATACAATTTTCTCCCGTTTCCACTCAGATTTACTTGGTTTCCAACGCGTTCACATTAGATTTTCAAAAGTACTATTTGATACAATATCATCCTTTGAATATTTATAAATACAAAAATTTGTGAGGATGTACATGTGTTTGTTACTGTTTTATGCAAAAACTAAAGATCACATTTTCCTGAAATTTGGCACACACACACATAGTTTAAAACCTGGTTTAACCATTGGATGCTCGTTACCATGGTAAACGTGATCAAGCGGGCAGAGCCGCAGGAACAATCTAGTATACCATAAAATTAAGTATGCGTACATAATTTATATTATAAAGCTTACGGCTTAAACCTTGCACGTGCTTAGAACTTAAATGGGAATTTACCAACCGATATTGTATCCATTGTCTTATTTCTATAGGAAACAAAATAAAGACATTTCATTTCATTTCATTTCATTTCATTTCATTTCATTTCATTTCAAACAATAGTTTATTCAAGGCGCGAGTTGCAGCAGCGGGCGGGCCACGATTGGCCATACATACTACTGTCTTGTTTTAAATATTCGTCGGACAAATTGCCTTTAAACCGTCCACACAATAGGCTTTTAGAGGGACAGTAACAAGGAACGCATCATAATTTATATTTCAAACCTTGGCTGTAAGTTGACTGAAATAATAGTCGCAGCTTTCTACACGAACGACTTTACGGAATGAATAGGTAAGTATTTTTCACTTCACCCTCCGATAATTTCAATTTTTTCGGAAAATAAAAGTCTTTATTTTATTTAAATGTCCATCTATATTTAGAGAGACTTTTCCAAACGATTGTTATTTATGCATTTGTCGAATGATTGGAATAACAAATTACATGAAACAATTAACAAAACGTTTATCGACTGGTCACGAATTGCATTGATGTAATCGCCTAATGCCATTTAAGTACCTACCTAGCTAATTGGTAAGCAGGTTGCTTACCTTACTTTACATAATGTCTTTTAAAATAAAGATTAGCAACTGTATGCAGGCAAATTAGCAATGTAAGACATTAAGTAGTACCTAATTTAAATATAGTCTTCAGAAAGCATTTAGAATGTTGTGTAAGAATAATTAAACAGGTCTACAAGTACATATTTATTAATTACATTATGTGCGTTTCTATCGTTCGCTAATATTTTATACAGGGCATTTATTTTAATGCCTAAATTAGTCACCAATTAATGCTGACGCGCACACATTGTATAACTTAAAACAACAAAAGATTTTTAACTAGCTCATGAAACATGGATTGCATTGTATTAGACATAAACTTACTCTGAAGAGTGATAGAGTCGTTTGGCCCAACAAATTTTCCGGAGACTCGCGACGTGCTGCTGAGGGCGGGCGAGAGCGCGGCAGAGTGTTGTGTCGGACGCCGGCCAGCGAGCCCACAAGCATCATATCCTTAGGAGGCAGCAGCTCCCGGTCCCTAAGACCTTCGATCTTTTGCTTCTGTATCGCCGTCCCGGTTTTGTTGGCTCCATCGCTCGCCTCCTTACGCTTGTACCGAAACTTTATCATTTCACCGGCTAGTCCGCATAGCTCGCACTGATTACACGATTGGCTTAGCGAATCGAACGAATTCGCCCTAAATCCTCATTCTGATTCCACATACACACCGGTCGTGATCGAAGACAATGGCTGCGCGCTAAATATACATATCACAATCAGTGTCCGCGAACAACTTCGTATATGGCAATAAGTAAACTAACCACGTACAATTGAGAAACTTTTCATTAGAATTCTGCTCGACCGTCCAAGTTAGCTACGTTCAGCTATGTTCGGCCAATTCGCGTTTTATTAGATAAGTCGCGTCTATTTTGTGCCATGTGTGCACAAAAAACACTAAAAGTTTCGGCGGGAAGACACCAGTTGCAAGTAAACGATCAGGTAGAGCCCGATGCGACAGGCAGGTGTTTCAATAAATTAAAACGATTAAACAACTGCCGCGTTACGTCACTTTCTAAGGTAAAACAAACTGTAGAGTCACCGGCACGATTATCACCGCCAATAAAGTTTTAATAATTACGTAAGTTAGTAGAGCTTTTGCGGCGTGCGCTCGTCTCAGAGGCTTTCAAGTAGACTGACTTAAGACTGAAGGCACCGTGCGGGGGCGGGAAAGCCGAGCGCCTCTACCTTCCAGGTAGGTACTATTTTTTGTAGTCTATTGTTAACGTAACTCACGTGGGTTCACTAAGTTTACATCCATCTCTTTCTAACCATGCGCTCCAGATAAAAGCCTCTCTTTTTAGCTCGGCGACACGATGCTTTGTTTATATTTCAATAGTGATAAGTTAAACTCAAAATCCATGGGTTTGGTGGATTTGTAGTTTAAAATACAAAAGGGACAATGGAACACGTGCACGTAACGTGTTGCAAGGTGGTGTTAATTTTTGGAAATAAGTTGAGAACTTTTAGCAACTTAATAGTTACATTAGCATAATTTAAAAGTTTTTACTTAATTAACTGCCCACTATTAATGTACTATATTTATTTACTTTATTTGAACTACATATTTTATTATTTCTTTGGAGTAAAAATCCTATGATAAAACACGAAGTTATTGTTGCAGTAAAAATAATTAATGAAGTAGAAATTTCAAAGGACAATATATTATTTCAAATTTATTTACGATTCCTCGTGCACAATTCCAAATATAATCAATGATATTTTCTATGGCTTCATACATATCCTACATCGTAAGTAGAAATATTTAATCCCAACTATGATTCATCTAAGGAATGCAAAGGGATGCATAAACAAATTACTCTCGCACGTCTGACTTGACACGGACCCAAAATAAAATAACACCCCATAAAAATGTGGAGCCCTCTTGTCATTACGTATTTATCATACTAACGTACTTTCTATATGAGTCAGAGTGCAAGTATGTCAAAGTCGTAAAGTATGTGGTCAGCTTCCTTCTCCCAACTTCGATTAGGGTGTGGAAACAAATATTGTTATTTACAATGATTCACAATGTTTCCTCAGCAGGTAATTGATGGTAATTAGTTCATTGTATTTTACGTTTGTGATTTGGTTTATAACTTAGTGCTTCAAGATTATAAATTATACAATAATATTTGAACAATTTCAAATTAATAAAAAACAGTAGATAACAGTAGTTATTTTGAAAGCCTGAGAGAAAAAAATTCTGATAATGATGTACATTGCCATCAATGCACATCTTTAACAAACGAAAGAATTAAAATAAATGCATAATTATCCAACAGCAGTGAGATTCAATGACAGCAATACTTTTATGCATAAGAATACATTAAGTAATATACGATAGTTTAACCAATTGTCGGTGAACTTTGCAAGCCTATGTTTCAATGTTAAATACAAATACGGCTTTAACATAATGAGCTCATGCGTTAATATACATACTATTTCTTAGAACTATGTAGCTATCGTGACTAATAAAGCTTGCCACTTATGGAAAACAGAAAAACAAGCGCCCACAAGTTTTAAACTTTTATTCGGCATGTCCTCTTTAGGTAGTCTCATTTGTATCTTATTTGCAACAAGACAATTAGATGTGGTTTTATTAGCGTTGAATTTGATTAGCAGAGCCAACTATCATTATTATGCCTTATAATCGATTTTATTACCTTGAATAATATTAAATATCTTCATAAATCATGAATAGGAACTTAATGGTGCGTTAAATAGGTAATCCGATACATAAGTTTTCGGAGAGTACTGCTTATAAATTATCAATAATTTAGTGCATTTATTGTAAATAAAAAATCTACCAAGTTACTAATTCGCATTTGGCCAATGCGATGGATTATGGCCTAAAAATCTCTCCCGAAGACTATACCCGTACCTAGTAGCGAGACAACAATGGGTTGACAACGATAGAAATAAAAAAATAATCTGAGGTCCAAGTGAAAGAATTCTCTTTGCCCATCCAAAAAGGCGGAGATCTACGAAAAGCGATTAATCGCGATATCACTTACAAGTAAAGTTTTCCTAACGCAGGTCTGGTATTAATAATACGATTCAACAATTTATTCAAGCAAGCAGTGTCCATATCCGTGAGACATTTCTCACACTGCGATCCAGTTACAGTACTGTATAACGGAGTGTGAGAAACTCTAATCGGTTACAAAATTGAAAATAACTTTCCATCCAATTAAGACGCCTTAATGAACTTTCTTTACTATTGTGCTAATTTTCTTTACAGGAACATTGTCTTTATTCTGTTTTTGTTGCGTCTTCGTTCATGTGCGCAGTGTCACAGTTTTCTTACTAGAAAACTCTTGTAACTTACCTATGAACATGAACATGTATATGAACAACTTATGAAGTATGCTACGCGAAATTATTGAAGCAGGAAAAATATTTTCTAAGAATAGACCTAATTTAATAAAGATTATATATTATTTCTACATATATATCCTACATAGAAATAAAGATACAAAAGATTCAACCACAAAAATATTATTAATATAATCATTATGTAATTAATAATATTGTACAAATATTTAAACGAAACATTTTATAATTAAACTTGATTTTATTTGATATTGTTTTCATTTTAATGATGAAAAATGTTGGTTACGGAAATAATAAAATACTTCTTAATCTGCCGAATTCAATAGCTGCTGTTAATTTATTTTCTTCGCCTGGGAAGTAGCGAAATCTCTTGAACCGGATGAGGAAAATTCCGACCGTAACAGCAACCTTTCCTTCGGGCCTTGTAAAGAATTTCGTCATCGGTTCTTAGAACAAGGGTTATTCAAGAGGCGGGCCGGCGCTTGCGCATATATCACCATTACTATGTTACCTCTTGCGAAGGCTTGCGTTTTCGTTGTACCAGATAAGATGAAGATAGCTAAAGAAGGATTTAGATGTAAGGCAATTGCGTAATTTAGGTCCGCCATTGTTTTTGGTTTTAATGATTGCCTTTGTGTTATTTTACGTTAGAGTTGGTAAATCCGAGTGATACGGGAAATCTTTGACCGTATCTAAAATATATCTAATAATTATCATTTTACAATTACGGTCAAGACTAGGTATTATGAAACGAACGAAATAAATTGCTGTTAAGCGGAGAAAGGTATGTGAAGCAATTGAACGATCTAATTTCATCTGTGACCCTAGTACAAGTTATTTTTTATCCGTAAAACGATCAACGTTTGCGTTTCCGCCTAATTCGTGAAACGTGAACGGTAATAGTTTTACGAATATTTTGTGACTTTAGAATATCAACAGCAAGTTTGCCTCATTGATATTTTTGTGACCGAAAACATTAGTATTCTAATAAGTAATATACATGAATATAATATGTTTTTCCAAGTTATACGGGAACATTAATTTAGAACGAGTTTGATAAACTCGCGTGTGCGTTTAAATTGATTGTACGGTGAACTATCGTAGCCACAATCAATTTGTTCTACGCGCAACTCCTAATTCAATCACACGGCAAAACTGGCAATACTATTGTGCAAGATAAGGAGAAAACAAGTAGACAGTTAGTATTGACATTTAGCCAAGGAGAGGTAAATGCTTGGATTGGAGTTGCCAAACAACTATACTATTACGTATCTGTGGTGTTAGCAAGCGGGCAAACAAAATTATTTTTGTGCTTTCGAGTCTTTTATCTTTTTATTTTATTTCGGTTACAAATAAAGTTTGAATTTTTGAACATACTACAGTATCATTGAGCGTGTTTAAATTAAGCTATCATATCCTATATCCATCCTATCTCCTAGCTTCTACTATTTTGATTTTGTCTTGAGGGTGCTAAAGTTGTGGGAATAAGAAAGTCTTTTATGGGGCTTTGGTTATTGTTCTTCTTTAATTATTTTATATATAAACTACCAGGTTATTGATAAATGAAATGTCTTTATTTAGTATACAGAAGCACTTACAAATTGTCAGTTACATTTTTTTCTTACGCTACCATTCTGATTGCAATTCTAATCCGAAATATTATTTTAGCTATTTATATTCACGTACTTTATAAAAAATAGACGTAAATATGTATGAAGAAAACGGGATACTACTACGTACAAAGTTATTAGCGCATTCAACTTAAGACATAAGTATTTATAGGTTGTTATTGGACTTTAATGTGGAAGTTGACTGCCTATATTCCAACTTTACTGTTATATTTGCGTCTGTGAACAAGATTATCTAGGTAATCTAAGATTCTTCGTGGGACGATGTGCAAATAGCGACGAGGACAAATAGAGCATTTTATGATAAAGTTTGAGCAGTCGTGGGATGAATTGTTTGGCAAATATTATCTATAGTCGTACATATGTACGTCGCAAGTGCACAAATATGTCACGCCAAGTGGGCGAACAATAGGCCCCTAATAATGACATGTAATTAGTGACATTACAACAACTGTTCGACGAATCGATAGGTAGAAACACTTAAACAATAATTATTGATGCGTAGTTACGCACAATGATATTGAAAACGTTTCAAAATATACACGTAACTTGATACGTTAATTCTACGTACGCACTTACGCACTTTGGTCATCGAAATATACGTAACTATATATAAAACAATATGGCCGTCTATCTGTTCTAGACTTTATAGTTGACTCTCTACGAAGATGGTTTGTTATTTTGTATCTTTAGAATTTCTAAATTTTTGTTTATAAGGTTTGAATCGTATATTAATACTTGTTAGGTAAGTCATTAATTTTGTTATTTTTGCTTGCCATTTGTGCTTGTGTTAACATCATTATAAACAGGTATCACATAATCACAAAACGACATGAACGCGTACGAACACAGCTTAGTAGGACCACCTAGCATATGTATTGGTATTATTGGCGAAGTCGTTTGCTATTTTTAGCAAAACAAGACGCAAAAAATATACGAATTTCCAAATTACGTTCGTATCAATATTGGCGGCGGAATTTGGCCATGAAGGCGGGCTACATTTATCTATTGCAATGAGTTGTCGCGGACACATTTAAATATATTAACGCTACGGGCTATAAAGAGTACATTCGACGCGCAGCTCCGAGTTGCACCTACAAGGCTAACGACAAGCCACTGGAAATCACTTCCAATAAATACGCTGTCACAATACCGTTCACTTCGTTATAGCACTAATGAAAATGATAATGAACTTTGACACTCCATCACTTACACTTACGGGAGTACTAGCACAAGGCACTCACATAGAATTTGCGAAATTGGTCAGGTACACTAGAAATCGAAAATGTTTCGCGCGGATACACTAAGTACACGACCGTATCGATATCGTACTATATCGTATAGCTGTATATTTTTTGGTTTAATTTATCACGATATACATCTATACGTCTGCCCGCGGCGGTTGAAAAGCAGCGTGTAGGCAACACGCGCAGTGACAGGGCACAGACGCTCATGTGCATGACAAAGATAAGTGACGGAGGCTCTGGCGCCTAGTTCGTTGAGCCGCGAGAGCGAGCGAGACGCAAGAGAGGCTTTAGCGGGAGTCCGGTTACGTATCTTGTACTTGATATGGCTGAGATGAGGTCTTTGTAGGCACCAAAGGAGTTTAATTATTTTTAAATAATCTCTCCTTTAGGTCTCCTCGCAGCCAGATTACTACGAATCTCCTAGCTATAGTGATGTAACTATAGCTAGGAGAGTTGGGAACTTTAGTGGAGATTAAGTTAGTTCGTTAAGTCAGTTAATTGCTCATTCAGTATAGTCTATCGGATCATCGACCGCGCGAGCGTTAGATCACAGATACAAATTTAATTAAGATACTATTACCTGTTATTTTTTATTTAATGCTAATGAATTTTTAAGACAGCAAATGTGCTACTATTTTCGTATGCGCTGTGCGTCGGCTTGACCGAGACAAAACCGTTGTGATAGACCGAGATCTAGATTTTCAAAAAGAGTAGGTTGTAAATGTATCCGAACAGAATATAGATAATATTAAAGAGGTCACATGGACACTTTTCAATTCGTTATTTAGAAATTAATAACTTGTAATAAAAATAATTTGCGTCTCGGTAGCATATTATTTTGCAATTATGTCGAATTTGTACTAACCTCTTCCATTAAACTGCTTTGCATATTTCCCCTTTTCACTTAATCAATCTAATGCAAACTTCTATTGAAAGTTACTTACTGATCTAAAATTCTTATGGTATATTATTTATTTGTATCGTTTAGTATTTAAACATTACTCATTGACTTATTATTTTAGAATATTATTGAAAAGTAAGTACACTAGCGATGAAAACAAATCTCAAATGCAAGATGTCGCGTACCAGCAGCGGTTTGTGCAACGCTGCTCTTCCAAGAAAGCATCGCAACTCTACACATAATGATAGCGTAATACGTCCACCTTATCATTACGCATGTGCGTATGCACTTGATGCGATATATTTTTTTCAACGATAACAGTTCTAGGTACCTTTCCTAATGCTTCCCTAATGAACCCTTCCTATAAAGATAAGTACTATCTCTATGCGTATTTCTATTGCCTTACATACAATTCCGCTTCCTTTACAGAGAGTCGGACAAAGGATCTTAATACGTGTTACCTCATAAAATGCACAAAGCGTTACAAATTACCGTTTACTAGTAATATACGAATTATTATTTACCAAAATACAGATTTTTGTATCTGGGTACATAGTATATAAACAAAAGCCTTAGGTTAATTTTTTTAGGTGGTATAACTGGTTATTGTAGTGGTATAGTCACCTATTTTTAGCGTGAAGCATTTCTTGCGTTTCGATGGAAGGGTGTGGTTGCCGGCACACTTTTACATGAGGCGACCATCATAGTCCTCGGGAGCAGCAACGCATCTGTGATTGACTTCAGATGGAACCCATGTTCTGTATGAAGTTGATTACAGATGTCCGTGGGCGACAGTGACCACTTTATACCATCAGGTGGACGGCATGCTCGTTTGCTAATTCAGTCAGATAATAAAATTAAAAAGAATAAAGGCAGCATTAGTAACTTTCCATCAGGTGGGCTGCATGTTCGTTTACTATTTCTATAATATACAAAATAAAATAAAAACAAAATTGTAAGCGAATTTAATGACAATATATTTATTGAGGAGATCCTTAAGAGGAATACGTACTAATAATCTTAGTTTCAACAGTTGCCCTATTGAAACATCTTCATAAGTTGAAGTTGTGTGAAGACGCTTACTTAACGTTGACGTACTTCAGCGCAACCACTTTATAAATGTCAAAAGTTTAACGTTTACTTCTCGTATGTAAATTAAGCTAGTATGATTTATGGTCCAATATTTTACTGTATAGTAATAATTTCATTACTTGTTTCGACATTTTATATTTAAATTTATTTACCAAATTTGAGTCTATAAACTATGAACTAGTCACTCGTCGCAAAGGTCGAAATTCTACCAAAATTTAAATTAAAAAACCAAACTTCATATTGTCCAAAGTAGCACGAATATTTTTTAAATTAAAATAAATTGTAATCATTTTCAAGTTATTTTGAACGCACCCGTTAAAAGTAAAAAGAGGTTTAATTAGCTAAGCTGCATTTAAAAGCAATAGCGCGTATTTTGACAAAAACATCTGACATATTTGACGTTATGCGTTTTCATAGTAAGACATAATGTTTTTTTTCGTTTAATAATTATGTGTTTGTGCCAATTGCAAGGTAGGGTGTGTGATGTGTTTTTAGTTGATTGTATGTATGTTTTATGCTTTATTTGAAAAAATATTAGCATTGCGTAATTCTTCGCTACATTAACTATAACCGTGCGTAATTTCATACTCCTCCGGCAGCGCCAAGTATCTTAAAAACGAATCACAAGTTTTTGCTTCACGTATTAATATATAGATAACAAGCTTTTTAGTACTAGATATGTCCCGCGGTTTCTTCGGTAACAATAATTGTAACCGGGCGTATTTTTGTGAAATAAAAATTCAATGGCTTTTGTACTGAAAGGCGATTAGTAACGCGTAAACGAAGCAGACGTTCACACGGTAATAAACGACAGTTTCGACAAAAGCTAACTACTTAGAAATAATCCGAGTAAAGTCAAATACAATAACCATTTTAAAGGTTACCATAAACTTTTTTATTTATTAACTTTTTGTTATAGAAGTAGCAGGAGTATGCAGTCCACATGAAACTGCTGTCTACGGTCGCCCATGGACATCAGTGATAAACTCCTGATAAGACTAAAACTCTTTTTTTTATCTGACTGAAGTAGCAAACGAGCATGCAGTCCACCTGATGTTAAGTGGTCACTGCCGCCCATGGTCATCTGTAATCAACTTCGTACAGAACATGGGTTCCATCTGAAGTCAATCACAGATGCGTTGCTACTCCTAAGGACTATATTGGTCGCCTCATGTGAAAGTGTGCCGGCAACCACACCCTTCTATCGAAACGCAAGAAATGCTTCTCGCTAGAAATAGGCGTGGCGGTGGTACTTCCCCGGTGGAACTACACTAGTTCTACCATCTTCAAAACTCTACCACAAATAGGTAATTTTCCACACCTGAAAATTTGGAACGCCTCGGAATAGTACCTCGGTAGGTACCTATGTCTCCTTTGCCACACTTTTCAAACCAGAATACAACGTGGCTTAACACTGCTATTAGGCAGATAAGATGTAACCCACATAGCCAGAAAATCTGTGTTTTACCGTATTTTAGGTATAACTTAATTATTAGCATTATTAATTTTTAATTCGGTTTAGTGTGATATTGTAACGGATAAAATGGTTAATTATTCTACAACTTTTTAACTATCACAGTTATTTCTTGAATTTACATTTGACTGAGTGGGGCGAGTGGTCTGTTCCAAATGACTAGGTATTTTGCAGATTAGACATGCTAGTTAGTAATAATTTGTCTATAAAGTTTGAATATTATCCTTATTTAAAGATGCTATCAACTATAATTGCTATCAACTTGCTATTGTAAAGTGATATGTAATTAGTGCATATTTCTTAATACTAACAATGATGTTATTTTAATCTATGTCTGTGCCGTACCTACAATATTTGTAATTTGTATTTCTCATGTTAAATGAATTGTATTCGAATGGGAAATAAATATCTTAAACCGTATTATTAAAAAAAATACAGAATATAAACAATAAATTTACCTTTAAACAGTTTGAAGTAAAGATTACTTCAAAACTGCGTATTTAAAAAAAAACTATCACAGTTATTTTTATGTTACTAGAGATTATAAATACCTATGAAAAAAGTTGTCGGCCGCACCTTTGCACCATTCGGCCACTCTCGCTATCTAAATATTGGTTAAAACGAACATGTGTGTCAGCGGCCTAATTTCCATACACATGCTCATTTCACTCGCAGACACGAAAGCAAATAGAGTTGTAGAGACCATTTACAACGAAATTAACGTTATAATGATTCATTATAACTTTGCAAATGTTTTTGCGTTACGTGTTAAAATGTGTAAAGACGAAAAATATTATTACTTATTTTACTATTTCATAAACCACTATAAATATCTTTTAAAACTAATTACCTACATAATCAATATTAGTTATTATTTCTTTAATTTAGTATTGATATCAATTTCCTAAGGTTGCCGGCACACTTTTATATGAGGCGACCATCATAGTCCTCGGGAGTAGAAACGCGTCTGTAATTGACTTCAGATAGAACTCATGTTCTATATGAAGTTACTTACAGGTGTCCATGGGTGGCAGTGTCAACTTACCATCAGGTGGACTGCATGTTCGTTTACTGCTACAATCAGATAAAAAAATCCCTAGATTTTAATCTAATTTGGGATTGATTTTATCGAATGTACTAATAGAATTTTGTTACTCATATACACTAAAAAACTAGTTTGATGGAATTTATACGAAAACATTAATCAAGATATTTGTTCGTATGGTGTTAACCTGTATCTAATTTTTTTTGTAACATCGAAAAAGAGCTTTTGTTAGAGCAAATTTGCACAATTTAGGGAGATGATAATGACGTACTGTACCCTAAGTACAAGTTGTTACGTTTACTGATCTTAATATTATAAAGTATATTGTTTGACTAATTAACCAAAAAGGAGTTAAAAAGAAAGCAAGCTGTAACTTTTACTTGCCAAGTAATGTTATTTCCTCATTGACTCTATTCATTAACTCAGCATTAATTCCAATCCATACTATCCATACTAATATTATAAATGTGAAAGTATGTTTGTTTGTTCCTCTTTCACGTCACCACATAGCTATTATGTGATATGGTTTATATGCTGGGAGATAGTTAGGAGGCGGAGAGTGACGTAGGCTACTTTTTTCCGCGCTCTCTCATTCCCATGAGAATATCGATGTTTTGTTACTTGATACATATTTAGTAGTTCCAGACGTTGTTAGTAGATGGCGTTAGTAAAATTCATGTGCAAGTTCGTAATCACGCTATCAAATCCTAATACTAATTCCCTTTGACCGTGCGGGCGAAGCCGCGGGTAAGAACTAGTTATTAAATATTTATAGATTTTAGCGATAACACAAAAGCAACTTTGTGTTTCATCTAGAGCATGATTACGTTTTTCAGTTAAACAGCCTCAGGCTCCGAAAAGTTCCTTCATTTAACTGTCATTATGAGCTCTCAGCGATCGGAGTAAAGTTTCGAAAACTTCTCGCGAGCTTAACCGGTTGAATGTTAAAACATTTACGAAATCATTAAGTATAAACAATACAACTTGAAAATAATTCCAAAAACATACGATCATGATATCAGTTTTTATATAACATTGAAGTACCAAATTACCATGCAGTCCACCTGAAAGTAAGTGGTCACTGCCGCCCATGGACATCTGGAAGCAACTTCATACAGAACATAGTAATTATAGTCAATCGCATTATTACTCTCGTATTTAATGTTTCAATATAGAACTAGTAATTTATAAAAACTAATACAGTTGCCAATTGTCAGAGTTACAGATAGTTATTTTCAAATCTATCATCTCATATCACATCATTCCACATAATTGACGCATCGCTGATTAAAAGCGTAATATTATTTACAGCTTTTATAACGTGAGATATTTATTAAAACTCTCACCTTCTATAACATTTTAGTCTTAGTAACGACGTTGTAAAAATAATTAATGAGTGATTTACTAGTTTCTTTCACATAGATATTATAAAATGATACGTACCTAATAAAGTAATGAGAAAAACCAAAGCACTTTATTCTCGTACTGCATATAATATTTAGGTCTTAGATTGCGAAATAATCACCCAAGACCGATTGTAATTACAGCCGATAACATAAGCCTGAGATAATGGTTAACAATTTCGCATTCCTATGACTTGATGTTGCACGGTTTGTATGTTGCCATACTTTGGTTATGCAGGACGTCCTAAAAATATTTATTTTTGATAATTTATAAATTTATTGTTGATTTATAAATAGTGACACTTTTGAGAAAAAGACAAATAATTATATATAAAAGAGGAATCCATAGTAGTATTTTATTTATATTTTTAATTTAATCTAGTCATCCGGCGCAACTGTCGAAATTTGACCGTAATTCAGCTCAAAAACTAAACTTGATAGTGTCCAAAGTATTTCGTAAATTCATTTTAATACACCTAAAAGGTAAAAAGAGGTTTAATTAGCTAAACCGCATTTAAGAGCAATAGCGGGTAATTTGTCACACTGACATTTCTGTCGTTGTGTTTTCATAGTAAGACATTGAACGTTCAATTTGTTTATTATGTATGTGTTTGTGACAAATGCACGGTAGTGTTTTTAGTTGATTTTATGTATGTTTTAAGCATTATTTGAAAAAAAAAATATGAACATTCTGCACTCCTTCTCTACGTCCACTATAATCGTGCAATGTTTCATACTAATCCGTCCGCGGCATATTAGTTTAAAATGCTTCACAAGTTTTTGCTTCACGTATTAATATATGGATTCTATAAGTATAAAAAATACGTGTATCATATAAAAAAATAATAATATACATGTAGTTTTAGTGTATACAAACACTTTATTAAATACATAAATGAATATAAAAATCAATGTAACTACAAATCCTACAATTTTTAATCGTTGAATCTGGTTAAACTAGCGTCCAATCACTAGTGGTTGAAGGTTAAAGTGCAATAGAAATAGCTATTGTTACCCACGGTTTATATTCAGTTATTACAATAAAGGTACATACGATTATTTTTTAATTTGTATTATAAAGATATTTTACTTATTTTATGTGCATATGTGTAATATGGACAACAAGTTGTAAAATGTTAAATGTCAAAGGAAATCAGAATTAATAATTTACATTTTCATAAAACTACAGTAAAATTCTATTATACGCTTTTACATATTTTTGGCTTCACATATAGTAGGTTCCCTGAAACCTGTAGCATCCGATACGAGTACTACATTGAATTTCATTGTAGTTTCATAAATATACATTGCAGTGCTAAACCCAAAAGTAGGTATCTTAAACAGGGTTGTTATCAGCTATTAGCAAACAACCAAATAGAAGGTTAACAAATACCCACATAACCTTCAAAATGTGGGTCATGTCCCCCTCTGGGGATCGTGACTATTATCGTGAAATAATAATAAGGTAAACATGAAACAGATCGAAAAAACTATAACCACTCGAATGATCGCAAATTTCTATCAGAAAAACATTCAAACATTGACCACATTCAACTTTAATTTGCTTTTTTGTAGGATTAAAGTAGCGAACAAGCATGTGGCCCACCTGATGGTAAATGGTCACTGCCACTGCAACTTCATATAGAACATAGGTCCATCGAATAGCAAGAAATACTTCACGCTAGAAATAGGTGTGGCGGTGGTACCTCCCCGGTCGAACTACACTGGTTCTACCCCCTGGCAAAATACTTTTAAAATTCCCATATTCCATTTGAGCAGTTAAGCCACAACCTTGAAAGAATTCTGCAAAACGAGTTATACATTTTATAATACCATGCATTAATTGTGCAATAGAATTGCAAAAACTATGTGGGGTATTTAATCTTGCATACATAGATTTAGGTATTCGTACAATGTCGTTCAACGAGTTACGCTACATTTATTATAAAGTCAAGTTTATAACTCTTAAAAGCTTGTTCATTAATAAAGCATTTTGATGAAGCTCGGTTTTAGTGCAATTAAGTCATAAATAGCTTATTTTTACTTTTATACTTATCATATATAGATATACCTACAGTTTATTTGGTTGAACATTCGGTTCAACTCTTTCACTTTTTCGGACTAGATATAAAGGATGCTTTCTTTTAATTGCCTAATACCTACTATGAAGTAATAAGAAAGTATTATAATTTAAATCGTTTAATAATAAAAGCATTTTATCTGCAGGGGTTGTTTTTTGCCCATATACCGCGAATACAGGAATGTTTAGGTGTATTCAAGGGAAGCTGACTCGCAAACAAAAGCAAGTCAAGCTGAGCACGGAACTCTAATAAATGCGGATACCGGATTAATAAGAACCTTTTACTGTATTTAACTCTACTATTTCGCACTCTTTATTGCGTAATCCTCAAATCTCCAGCAGCATCTGCGTAAATTAGACACGACATGCAGAAACTACAGTACCCTTTTTTTTCGAGGGGGAAACCTTCAAAAGGTGCCCGACACCTCGGGAGCGACGAAGGATTCTGTGGGATTTTTACCACACTAAAACCCCCCGGTGGCCGTCCTCAGCGCTAAAAAGAGGACTCCGGGATCTCCAAATGAATGCAACCGGAGTCCTTTGAACGCGTTGCCTCATCGGGCTCCTCCCAGGTGAGTGACTGGGCCCACCGCTCCGTCTGGTCTTAACGACGGTATGCGCTACTATTTAGCCCGCTATATAGCGTAATCCGCATATCTCCAGCAGCATATGCGTAAATTAGACACGACATGCTCAAACCACAGTACCCTTCTACTTCATATACGTGTGTAAGTTGGCAATGACGTCCGGAATGATCGACGTGACTGCGCTGTGCCCTAAGGTCTCATGCACCATGCACGAAGTTTATAAATTTAGCTTGGCTGATTTCGAAGTTTTGTACTTAGGATATTATGCAACGAGTTCTAAACTTTTTAAGGTAATCATCAGTATTTAATTTATTTAACGTTAAAAACATTTAGGTTTCGGCGCAAAAGTATGCATTCGGTAGTGCGTCTGTTTTAAATAAATCGAACCTAATGAAAAAAAAATACATATTTTTTTTTATTTTTTTATACATTACTATTATTGAGGTACAAAATACCGTAAGTATATGATTTTGATTGTTTCGGCAAATCTGTTGGGTTTCTAAGAAGTAACACGGACAAACAGAAAAACGAGTTTCGTATGTTGGTAATGTGCAAATAAGTATATTTTAAGATGACAGAGAGACTAATAAAAATGAAACTTAAATAAATTTAAATATAATTTATGTTTACAAGTTAATAAACCATAATAATTACGTTATGTAAATCAGTCTTTCCAAGAAATTTATCGTTAGCCCCCAATATTAACGAATGATGTGTATTGATTTGTAGTGCGTACTGTATCTTGTCCACCAATTAGCACTTAGCCAGCGCGGTGGACTATAACTCTCTCATTCCTAAAGAAGACCCGTGCCCAGCAGAGGGACAATAATAGATTGACGTCGACTGTAACTTCATTTTATACTATTTATGAAACTATCAACTCAAAGTACGTATGTACTTAATCTACACGATACAAAACAACTCAATCGAACGCAGCTGATATGAACGGGTCCTTACATCGATACCACACTGAAGCACGCGCTCACCGTACTGGCAGTTGCGGTTTATAACCATATTCGATTACAGTGTATATGAAAATAAAACCAGTAACAGTAAATCACGGATTAATACGTAAAAATCGACCCACGCACCGCCTACAGCTTGTCTGTCCGATGAAGTAGCGATTGCAGCTTAATTACTTTAGAGACATAGAAGAGAAACCCTGTCCCTATAGATGCAACATTTTTATATCCTACATGATAATATCTCTAAGTTATACACCTGCTATCAAATGTTAACACTGTATACATTTTAATTATGCAACTGAACCACTGTTTTAATGTTTTGATAGTTAATAAGTACATCTTCTAGTATATTTTCAATGCCCAGTAGTTGAAATTTGAGCAGGCATACATTTTCCAATGTAATATTGATTACATTGAATTTAGATATCAAAGAAAAAAAGAGAAACAGATGAGCAACAAAAGAAAAGTTACTTTAATGTTGTCTTCGTTTATTTATCTTTAGATATTATTGTAGAATTCATTGATATTTCAACACCACTCAGAAATTCGAGAGAAAAACCTAATTAGTACCCAAATAAAGTGAAATTCATTACGTGATCATAGGTTATCGATTATAATATGTAATATATATGGGTAGTAAGTTAAAGTTAAGTGAGCGGGGGCGGCAGGCGCCGACGCGTCGCTCACCACGACCGGCCTTAGGACCGAAGCTGTCTTCCCTACAATGAAAAGCTCATTTTACAACTTAAATTATTTGTGTATGAACCTGCCGTAGCAACCAATGACTCCATGAATAAGGCCGTATGTAATCCTACCTACTTGAATTGCATTGAAATACTTCCTTATTCTTAAGATACTGTTGAATAAAACAACGTTAATTTACTCGGCAATTGAACGAATACATTCCATACGACATAATTGATACTCTTATGATACCTGGAAAATAATAAGTTTCCTTGTGTAGTAGAAACATGGATAATACAAATTTATGTTTGTGCTTGACGCAGACTCCAATTTTCTCAGATTATGAAACTAGATATAACGCGGTTTTCCGTAATATTTTTCAAGGTGGTACAACCAGTGTAGTTCGCCCGGGGAAGTACCACCGCTACACCTAATTCTAGCGTGAAGCATTTCTTACGTTTTGATAGAAGGGTGTGGTTGCCGACACACTTTCGTCGACTGTCATAGTCCTCGGGAGTAGCAACGCATCTGTGACTGACTTCAGATGGAACCCATGTTCTGTATAAAGTTCATTACAGATGTCCTTGCGCGGCAGTGACTACCAGGTGGACTGCATGCTCGTTTGCTACTTCAGTCAGATAAAAAACCCTAAAGGGCACATGTGCATATAGTTTGTAAATATATAACTAGCATTTCATTATCGTTGAAGCTTTATATGATTAATAACCAAGAACTTCATGATACTGCGTAAAGTTTGATTTGCAAACATATTGTACAAACAACTATGATCTCATCTAGCAATATGCTGCAGGCAAACGGTAAGTAACTAACATTAATGTAATTAGTACATTATGTACCTATCTAGGTAGAAGTATGCATATATTAATATTATGAAAATGAAGCATTGTTTGTTTAAATGGGCAAATAACTTGAAGGACTAATCCTAAAAATGTATTGGGACTCAATAGGTCATTTATTAAAAATGAATTATGAAAAAAAAATGTCTTAAATTCAGAACATGTTTGACCTCTTTTTGTGTGTAATAAAACATATGATATATTTATGTATGATATCTTTATATACGTGAGAGGTTAGTGAAGATGGTCACTCGCTTTTACCTGGTATGGAATGTGAAGATTGGAGCGAATGGTACCGCGGATGTTAGAAGATAAAGTTTTGTTAAATAAATTACGTGTAAAACCGAACTGCATGCTACTACAATACAAATGTGCTTTGTACTCTTGTCTTCAAATGCCAATGTCACGTCATTCAAAACTGGTTAAAGGTTCTTATACCTATTAGATACTACCTTTTAGATGAGTTATATATTTAAAATGATTGAGTAAACATTTTAAGTAATTAAGCGAGGTCAAGGTATATGTTAACAATTTAAAAGAATCAGAATTTATTTTAAACTTTATAGGGAAAAGAGATACTTGAGGTAGAAAAATTCTTGCAAGGGCGGATCTAGGTTCATCGTTTGGGTGGTAAGTCGACTCACCAGGAGGTGTCGTTTTGAAGAATTTAATTTATTAGCCAAAAAAGATATCCCATTACATATTTTAAAAATTCAAAGTATATCTGACTTAAGTATTATTGAGTTTAGAATTCTGGCTAATTAGCCTCTGTCCTAAAATAAAGAGTTTGTTAGTTAGCTATACAAATTATTTGTATGTGTGTTCGTGTCCACGTTACATAGAATCCTAATAAGTGATTACAAGAGTACAAAATCTTTAGATATTTAAGTTTCTTTAACCTCAAATCAACGCAAAGAAACAGTAAAGAATATCTTATTCATCATAGTTTCAAATTTTTTTATACGTGTTCGTGTCCACGATATATAGAATCCTAATGAGTGATTACGAGTAAAGAATCGTTAAATATTTAAGTCTCTTTACTCTCAAATCACTTACTTCTTTAGATAAACAGTGATAGGATATTCTTCTAGTTTCAAATCTTTCCCAGGAGACTCAGCCTGGCCATCATCTACTTGATATTCGTCGAGCAGTAAACGGTGCTCACATGATGTTCGTCGCCACGTTAATTGTCGATAAGTGGGTGGAGCCTTGATAACTAATGATAGCGTGGGAGTTAAGTGGGTACTCAAAAGCTCTCTCTTTGTTTTGTTCTATGATCTAGTTTAAAGCAGCCGTGTTTTATTTCCTGAATTAAAATGGATACCGTAATAAGTACATATTTGTTTTTTTTCCTATTACATATAGGTTATTGCAAATTGGTTATTTATCACGTTTCTTTAATTGTGAACTAATATAATGCGGTAAATTGTGTACTTGATAATTTCAAATAAATAATACATGTCCACCAAAGGAGTTAAAATCTTAAATATCAGAAATATAAATAAAAAAATACATGTGATAAAATTAACTTTCAGCCTTTCTGTAAATTGCATATATTTGGCAATATAGGGCCGACAGCAAGCAATACAATTTTATATATATTGTTATAATTTTCATCTGCCTGTTTGTATGATTTATTTAAACGATATCAAGCCAAAACTACTGAATTTTAATTAAGCGATTGAAATGTGTTTGTAATTTTTTTCACTTTCGCATTAATTCGCAGGGCATAGCTAACTTTAAAAGTTAAAGAATAGTGTGCAATATGGAGATAATACTACTAAAGCGAAAACATTTTCAAGCAAACGGACAATTTCAAGAACTTATTCAAACGCAGTCCATTGTTGTCCCCGTGATTCACAATACACAGGATGCTGGGTTCATAAAGCAGGTAAACGGTCATTTTTTGCAACAACAATGTACAGTACCCACGTTGCCGTACTGCATTTCTTTAGGTTTAACGCTTTTCAATGCGATGGTCAATAAAATTACATGGGGGTACAACCCAATATTGTCCCACTGCTGGGCACCGGTCTTCTCTCAAAATGAGAGAATTTTAGGCCATAGTCCACCGCGCTGGCCAAGTGCGAATTGGTGGACACACCTCCGAAAACTTTTTTTTTTAAGATCTCTCGGATGTGTAGGTTTCCCTAACGATGTTTTCCTTCATCGAAGAGCAGTGATAATTAATTTGTAATACGCACAGAAATCAGTGGTGCCTGGATTTGAACCTCGGACCTCAAGAATGAGAGGGCAAGTTTCAACCACTAGGCTATCACTGCTCCACGGAGATTACATACAGAGCAAATCAACATTCGCAAGACATTCGCACAATTCTTGCGAATGCGAATGCGATTATTCGTTACATCACTAGTTTGTACAGAGTTCTTACAAAATGTTGTTTTGTTTTTATTGTAATTAATGATTCTAGAGAACGCGTTAATTGCTAATTGTATGTTTATTTTTAGGTAGTAGAATGTGTTTACTACTCTTAACTGTTTTTCAAACAGAGTGCAGTACAATATTGTTTTAAGTAGGAGAATGTAGTTAACACATTCTTAAGTGTACTTCAGATAGAGTGCATTACGTTATTGCTAGAGGATAAATAGTATATACAATACAATGAAACTGTCCTGACGTTCTTCACCCGAACTACATATTAGTTCTTTAAAGATTATTTTAGTTTTCAAAATCGTGACGTTGACATAAGATTTATTTATCTGTTCTTCGAGATTTATTTGTCTGTTCTTTTTACACTTAGGTACAAACATTGACGTTGCTATCTGACTTTCACAATTGAAAAAGCTGTGAAGTATTTAAATTAATAACGCTATGAAATATTTTCAAAGTAACAATTGTTTATTCCTAAATTACCAAGTCATGGTTTCCGTTGATTAATTCTCATTATCTACCCAGCAGTGCATGGATTCATACAATGAAATGTGATTTAAATTATTTTTAGTTCGCAACAATAAAATATTAATTATTATAGCTTCAAAACTTAAGTTAGGTACATATCTAAGTATAAAATGTAAAGGTTTAAGTTAATATCCAAACTACATGAACGAAATCAGTACAACTCATTACACGTACACGGATTTACTTTGAAATGCGAAGTATTTCGTTTTTATCGGTATTATTGTTATCACAATTTGTATTTAGACATTACTATTCCTGTTGTATTAATCAACATTGCTTTAAATTTTATAATTTGCTCTGAAAACTTCATAATAGGTATATACTAGCTAAACCCCGCAGCTTCGCCCGCTTTAAAAAAAAACGAAGTATTGGTTTTCCCACAGTAAAAAGTAGCCTATATGTTAATCTAGAGTGTCAGCTAACTACCAAATTTTATGAATATCGCTCCAGCCGTTTAGACGTAAAGAAGTAACAAACATACACACTCACTTTCGCCTTTATAATATTAGTATGATATCTCCTTAGTATTAAAATAGAAGTATAACGTCAAAATCTAAGCAACAAACACACTACGGACGAAGTATAAACGAAAAACAAAACCCGAAACGTTCGAAAAGCGAACCGTTTAAATTCAAAACGTAAACCATAGACACGGCCATTACGTATAGAGTTTAAGTGCATGACAGGGCAAAACCTGGTGTAAGCGAGAAGCCGAACCGGTCCTGCAGCTGCGCGTGCGCATGTACTATAGATATGTACCTCCGTATCTCCCATTGCCAGGGCTGTTGTGGTCGTTTTGGTTTGGGATACCCGAGGTGCAATTGTCTAAGCCTTTAATAATACTGGTTTCTGTTACATTTTAAGGAGTCGTTTCTTAGAAGTTAACTATTTGTGAGTTTATGCGAGTAAATAAATTTATCCTATTGTTTTTTGAGATGAAGCTACGTGAATGTTTTGTATATATTTTTTGTCAGAACGCGTTTGTAATTGAATGATAGTAGATATTCTAAGCTACTTAGAAAGCAGCGAAGAAGTAACGGTTTCCTTTTGCGAAAATTGCTAAACGACCTAATTATCAAGTGTAAAACTTGATTACTTAGTATGAAATTATGCTTCAACTCTTTAGCTACTTAAGTGAAGACTAAAGTAATGAGAGACATCATTTATTAGAATTTAAATTGTCTAACATTAACTCTATCCACCTGCGTTGAAGCCCGTTTTTTAAATTAATAATGAATGAAGCTATATGCGTGTAATTCTACCTGATGCAATCAAATACGACTCGTAGCAACTAAAATTGTCCCTTCATTTGAAAATCAGTCAGCATTCCCGCCCTTGCACTGTAACACAAGAACTGTTTCAATCACGCATTAAACAGAGGGGATGGTAAATATCGTTTGCATTTGTACATTATATTACAATGCTTTTTTTATCTCACTGAAGTAGCAAACGAACATGCAGTCCACCTGATGTCAAGTGGTCACTGCCGCCCATGGACATCTCTAAGCAACTTCATATAGAACATGAGTTCTATCTGAAGTCACTCACAGATGCGTTGCAACTCCCGAGGATTGTGATGGTCGCCTTAAATAAGTGTGTTCAAAAAAAAGACAACCACACTCTTCCACCGAAACGCAACAAATGCTTCACGCTAGAAATAGGTGTGGCGTTGGTACTTTCCCGGTCGGGCTACACTGGTTCTACCACCTATAAAACATTATAATAACATCCACAATTCGATAGCCAACCCTAAATATTGATTGTTATGAGTACAATATAGCTATAATTCGATCATCGTGACACGCTCTCGCGTGATTTGGGCCCATGAAACTACATATATCTTCAATCGACCACAATAGCCAGTTCACAGACAAACAAAGAATAACGATGTGTTTCATCGTGTGTTACATACATTACGTAAAACTGTTGCTATTAAATAAAGTTTATAGCCATACGAGCTACCAATTATAGCGGGAAATTACGTCGTAAGTCGCGGATTCCTGTCTGAATTACAGTAACCTATTAAGATACGAGGATATTTTATTGCTTTGCTAAAACTATCATTCTTTGTAATACTAATTCGTTTACAGTTTTTCAGTTAGTTTATTGCTTTAGTTTTTGATGCTTTCGAATTATTTTTAAACACGTTTTGATAATAAGCTTCAATTATATAAATACATTTATGTAATACAAATGATGCCTTAACGAAGGTCTTATTTTAATTTAAACAAATTTCTAATACACTCCGATGTTGGCAAATTCAAATAGTCTTTAAATGAAACTACCGGAATCTAATTGGACTTCAAGAAATTGTACTGATCTTTATTTTATATAGTGAAACAAATAAGTGCTATTGCATTTTAGGTCACTCTAGAGCACATAAAATAGTGCTATTCGTAAAGGTCAGTCACTTAATATACATATTACTCCGAACTAGATGGCCGCAATAAACCAAGGAACACATTTAGAACTACATTACAGTGTTACATTAGTAGGTAGTTAATAACGAGAATTGAATTCCGCGGTTAGAGTGCACAACGCAACTCTACACCGATTACGTGCGCAAAACCAGTATCTCACTTTTTACTACAAAATAGAAATATAATAACAGGCGAGAACGCAATTATAAGTTGATAAAAACGTGTCACCATTCATATATATTGTGGAAGTATAAATGAAATAGACATTGCTATAAAGAAAAGGAAACGAATGTAGTGTTCTAAGTATCATAATTACTTCTTGGCCTTATATTAAAGTAAAAAGTAAAACAATAAAAAAGTGCCTAATCTGTTGGAGTTAAACAGTTTTTTTACTAACAGCATAAATTCGCTGACTTTATAAAAATAAAAGTGGCACAATAAGCAAAATAAATATTTTAAATAGACACATATAAGAGTGTAAGTCCACCAATTCGCACTTGGCTAGCGCAGTGGACTATAGCCTAAAACTCTCTCATTCTGAGAGAAGACCCCTCAGTGGGATAATAATGGGTTGGCACCAAGAGTGTAAGACGAAAGCTAAAAATTTGAATTAACATACCTACAAATATCTACTTAATCGCAACAACAAAGTTATAAATATTATTTTATGGTGCGTACCGTATTTATTTTTATACAATTTCTAAACTATAACTTTACGTTCACTTCGATTACTTTTGTTCATTTAATAATGTGACATGTTGCAAAAATGGATTTTTCTATAAACGGCATGGCATCAACAAAAAACAACTCTTATGGAACCGAACATTATCCTTTTCCAAAACTAACTATTGTGTAATAAGTAGAACTGAATACCGCCATAATGTCGTAAATGGTAAATGGTATAATAACAGAGCCATAATTGTATGGCCCAGTTTGTTCCGCGCTGAAAGCACGTAGCGCCACACGGTATGACGGTACTAGGAACGTGGCTCGATCACGACTAATCTTGCTACAAATGTCCCTCAATACTAGAACTAGGTTACAGTCTTCATTTCATGGCTAATAGAATAAATATAGGCTTAATATAATTTCTAGATGATTAGGTACAAGTATGCCTATTTTATATGGCTTCTACAAGCAGGAAGCAAGCATCTAGTCCACTAGATGATAAATCGGAACACACATCCATGGCTCCCTACATTCCAACCTAATAGAATCTAATATCTTCTTGAGATCCAACACTAATGCGTTGCAATACTAATGACTATACATTTTATATAAATGTAAGTGAAAGATAATTATCGTAAAACATCTGATTTGAGTTGCTCCTTTTAAATATAATAACATACAAGAGTAAATATATCATTATTTCTAATATAAATAAACGCAGATGGCGCCAAAATGACATTAATTACAGTTTATGAGCAAATTAAAAGAAATTACAATATTACTTTTAAAAACGATTGAGAAGATTAACAAACATAACGCAATGTGCACTAAACTACCGTTACGAGAAAGCCGCGCATCAAAGTAAAAGTTTATAATTAACTGATGATTGTACTACGGGAGAGCTGCATTGTATTTTTATGCTGTACATTATATACATCTCATTTGCGTGTTATACATAATGTAAAATATTTAATGATACATTTTTTTTATCTGACTGAAGTAGCGAACGAGCATGCAGTCCACCTGATGGTAAGTGGTCACTGCCGCCCATGGACATCTGTAATCAACTTCATACATGGGTTTCATCTGAAGTCAATCACAGATGCGTTGCTACTCCCGAGGACTATGTTGGTCACCTCATGTGAAAGTGTGCCGGCAACCACACCCTCCTATCGAAACAGTGTGGCGGTGGTACTTCTCCGGTGGAACTACACTGGTTCTACCACCTTTTTTGATCTTGTCTTAACATTTAATGTCCTAAAATACCTCCATTTTATGCGAATTTGATGCTGATGCTCTAACGTGGAATCCTACACGGTTTAACTCCGAAGGTACACACTTATAAGTTTGATGTAGCAAACAAAAATGTTTAGCTTCTGATGGTAAGTGGTTAGTGCCGCCACTAAGGATTCTATCTAAAGTCAATCACTGATATCTTCGGCCGTTGAGGTACTACAAACTTGTAGTACCTCAACGGCCGAACCAAGATCGTTCTACCTTGAATACAATGGGTTTTCAAGGTAGAACCTATACTTAACCAGAGTTGCTGTTTTTTTTTTGTATTTGCTACATCCGCTTATAATAAAGTAAAAATTAAACATTATGTAACAAGAAATCGATTCTTTGCGAGTTTTGATAGACAATAATATAAATGAAATGAAATGTCTTTATTTTTTGTATAGGCCTACGGGGGCACTCACAAATTGTCAGTTACATTTTTTTTTCTTAAACTACCACTACAAATCACGCGTCTTCAGAACCAGCCCGGCCAGTAGATTAAGCTTTAATGCCCCATGAATCTCGTCTGCAGCGTAATAAAGAAGCTATTTTAAGCTGCAAACACGTTCATTGTAATTGCTTACATGAAAAACTTTGCTACTGCGATTTTTTTACAAAGTGTTCAACAAGCCTTGGAGATTATTACTTTTCGTCCTTTCGACACTCTTGTAAAGAAGTAAGATTTAGAAGTACGAATATTATGACAGATAATAAGTAGAATATTAAGATAAAAGAAATTAAGTCTTCTTCTAATCATAGTATAAAACAAATTCGTTTCCAGCTATCTGTCCCTATGTATGCCTAGATCTTTAAAAGTACTCTACGGATTTTAGTGCAGTTTTTTTAATAGAGTGATTCAAGAGGAAGGTTTGTATGTTTAATATAGGGGAGAGATACTGATAATTTTAGAATTATGACTTTTAGGCGGAACGAAGCTCGACGGGTCAACTAGTAATATTATATTATCCACCCGTCGCAACAGTCAAAATTCGACCGCAATTTAAATTAAAAAACTAAACTTCATATTGTCCAAAGTAGCACGAATATTTCTCAAATTAAAATAAATTGAAATATTTTTCAAGTTATTTTGTTTAATTAGCTAAGCTGCATTTAATAGCAATAGCGGGTATTTTGACAAAGACATCTGACATTTTTGACGTTCTGTGTTAGTATAGTAAGAGATTGAATGTAGTGTATGCTATGTCTTTTTAGTTGATTTTATATACGTTATATGCATTATTTGAAAAATATATTAGCATTCTGTACTCCTTCTCTACGCCAACTGTAACCGTGCAAAATTACATACTCCTCCGTCCGCGGCAAGTGTATTAAAAACGTACCCCAAGATTTTGCTTCACGTACAAATATATAGATACTCTAATTAATTTGATTCAATTTAATTCTATCTAACGGAAAATCGAAGAAAATAACAGATGCATTCTGTTATTGTAAAACCGGCAGTAAGAACTATTTACAGAGACGTAGTGCCAAGCGGTGTGCTCTACATTAGACGAATCAAAATTGTTTTTTTAATAAGATAGAAGTGTTGAAAGTCGAAACTCATTGCTCGGTCTGGGCGGAGAATAGCGGCCATTGTTCACAAAGGTCACGCCTGGGCCCGGGTCGCGGACGAGGCTACGATGTCGTTTTCGTTTTGTTCTCGTTTCGTTTCTTGCGCTCGAAACGACGCGACGTGAGGTTTGCTTTGGATCGCCTCTACTAATATTGCTAGTTTTGATTTCGTTTAGGTATATTAAAAGTAAATATATACATTTTTCACACTTTAAGGTTTTAGGACGACTTCCAATGTTTCCTTCCTATCCCTCCCTGGTGTCATGGGCATGCAGAAAGATCCTGATGCAAAACCTTACCAGAGATTAAAATTATGAAAAATTATTTAAAGTAACTTTTTATTTCTAGTATTTTTGACATACATATGTTGAAAATCAAGGGTGCCTTAATTTCATATTCAACCATGCATATTCAAATTTAAGACATGAATAACCTTATAATTAGATAATTATTTGATATTATACTTAGCAGCTGCACACTAACAAATACGTGAGCATAGAAGTTTATATGCAGTTAAAAAGTGTCACGAGTTCACATCAAACTTAAGTTATTTAGCTTACCATAGGTAACTTCAAGCAGATGTGTCCTATGCACCTTTGTTGCAAGTATTGCAAATAATCAATTATGCTTTTAGCAGATGTGTTCACTGTCCATAAGTGCGGCAATTACGGTACGTGCTAGGATATAGCGTTCAATAATTCAATACCCATTAAATAGGCACAGCCACCTGTTAAATACGGAATTAATTTAACTTACCTTTAGGGCACAAAAAATGCACGAAGGGCCGAGACAAGCGTGGCCCGTGAGCTCTCGGAAGCTGCGGCGAAATATGTCTAGATGCCACAACACCTGCAACAAATAAATTGTTATAAATGTGATTGCACTTAATTAAACGTAATCGATGAATAGCATCAAAATTGGCTTGTTTTACTCCAATGACAACTAATAATCGACTTCCAATTAAGAGTATAAAACAATTATAGCAATTATTTATTTCCGTGAAATAAAATTAAGTTTGTAATAAGAATTATAGGAAAGAAATGTAGTTTTGCAAGGTGGTAGTACGTATTTAGTTCAGGGACGTTCCACCGCCACACCAACTGAGCCTGAGCGGTTCTTGCGTTTCGGTGGAAGGCTATGGTGGCCGGCTGACTTCAATTTGAGGTGACTATATCTTCTCCCTCGCGAGTGTAAAAAATCACTTGTCTGTAAAGTCGGTTTACTGATGATAGTTGAACGTGACAACGTCACAAAAAATATTGATATTGCATTTTTCAAAAGTTTTTTTTTTGTTTGATAGACATTTTGTATGGATATAGAGAAGGAGGTAAATGGAAATCACAATGGAATAGATGAAGTTAAATTTATTTGTACGCATAAATAAAATTATGTCAATTTTTGACATACTGGCCGATTGTGCCTCTTTGTCGCTCGTTCCGCGCTCTCGCTTGCACTTCAAGCCTTAAATGGAACGCCTCAGAGCGAGGTAACGTCGCATGAATCTGGTTTCTTTTTTGGGCGTGCAGCCGGCTCAATCGAATTATAAGACATTGTCATGTCAAAAATGTAATGTTTTTTTAAAGTTTTTTTATTACCTGAGGAAAATATGTTGTATAAATAAAACATTTAAAGTATCTACTATTAACAATTAAGTAAAATTTTGTTTTTTTTTTTAATTGATGACAAAGTTTTAAATTACTCTGCGCAGTCTGCGCTAATTGACTAATAACGCTTTAATCGATGCTAGAGCTAGTAATAACATACAACCTGATAAACGATCAATTTACATATTTATTACGGTAGTATAAATCTATGTGTTATTTTACATATCATGAATATCGTATTAATTACAAAGGTAACTAATTATTATAAAATGCTACTAATTATTATAAATATATTCCTCTTCCATACATTTATCAGCCTTTTAAGGTCCACTGCAAGACATAGGCTTCCCCTAATCTGAATCCAACGATTTCCAGCTGTCTTCCTAGGTCATAAGTCAACTTGGTGGGGGAAGTTGGGGGGACCTGTGCTCCTTTTACCTAAACGTGGTTACCACTCGAGAACCTTTCTTCGTCACCAGTTATCGGTTCATCGAAGGATTTGGCCTTTTTCCACTTAAGCTCGTTAGTTACGAGAACTATGTATATATCGGATTTGATCATTGACATCATGTCTCATAGCGAAATGTCGAGCCTCTCTATACTCCGCTTAGATGTATAAAAATGATCTTGCCCAAAGACTAAACGCAAAATGGAAGCCACTGTTCAATTCAGACTCAAATTAATTAAGTTCAAAACTATACAAAGTGAACCTTCGCCTATAAGTTGTATAGGAACTAGTTTATTTTATAAAGCAATACGTTCCCATGGTACCTGAACGCCCACGTACGAAAATATGATAAAACTATACGAATTATGCACGACCTTTACAAAACAAATTTGAATAAGTTGCGCCTGTCACATTAGCATAAAATCATATTCCTAATACGATTCAAAATATGCGATGTTTTACGCTCTTCAAGTTTTGCAAACATCTTTTTTAATACAAACATAGTACAATAGGGGAATCTGCTATATCATAGAATCACAATGAAAAATGTAGATATATTTTTTGTTTACTTAAAGCCTTACGAATTGAATATACAATACATTAATTATTTGTTATGTTGGTTTTCACTGTGGTAACCAATTAATGAATGATTATAATATTTTGCCATAAACTAAAATTTAATCGATTCGCTAATAATCGAATTTCTTATTGATTCTATATTTTAACAAAATTATATCTTCACCTGGACAAATTTATAATTTTATTATTCATAGTAATACAGAGTTTGGTTCTATCTTTTCAATTAAACCACGGTGTAGGTAGACCGCCTAATTCTCAAGCAGGGTAAGGAGAGGAGGCTCGCAGACGTTACGCCAAGCGGCGACGCCACGACGCGGCATAGGACGACTATAAAGTCCAAATTCTCATTAACAGAAGTTTTTTGAACAAAACTGTATCTTAAACTTACAATTGACGAATTTTAAGAGGTGCCGTCATGCAAAACACCGATTAGTAGATTTAGTTATCATTTTTAAAACCGTTGTCACATGACAAGGTTTGTGCGATGATTGTTCATGCACGTGGCAAGGCGTCAGGTGGCGCGACATGTGAGGTGGCAAAAACACGGGAAGACGAAAAAGGAAGTTGTATCCATAAGTCTACAACAATGGCTAACTATGATGGGACCCTTTATAAATGTTAAGGGAATAAATACCCTTATATTACTTCGCGTGGATAAGGGACTAAAGTTATTTAAATGGATAAGAACAAAAATACCTAAACTGGAATACTCCTTTAAAATCTTAATATATATAAATTACGTGTCACTTTATTTGTCCGCAATGGACTCTTAAACCTCTGAACCGATTATAATCAAATTTATACAACGTGTGCATTTTGATCCAACTTGAAAGATAGGATAGTTTATATCTTAATTTATAGATTTAATTGCAAATATATTTTTTAGCTTCAGCTGTTAGCTTTATATAATCCTAATAACAGATGGCGGTGTAATGTTATCTGTTAACTCGATTAAGTAAGTAATGGCGCTTTGTTAAAATTACAACCGTTTCACCTAAGCTACAATTTAATATCATGACCAAAGATAAGTATAAGTTACTAACTTCCATCAGTAGGTAATATTGGTGATCAAAGGTTACTAAAGCACCTAATACATAGCCATCTCAGTATATTCTGCGTTGATACGCAACCTTACCGCCAAATAATGTATATTAGGTATTAGATGGCGCTGTTTACGTTACAGTCATTTACATGAACCGAATGTATCGATAAATCAATACCGTTTCAGTTAGTCATTTTTTTTTTATTTTAATTTCGTATTTCCTTAAACTAAAATTGACAAATAATTTTAAAACAATTCATGTATTATGACTAAAATAATATTGATGCGTTCACCTGACATACATTTCCCTAAAAACAAAAACAAAGTGTAAAATTATATCAATCGAATCTTATAAGTTTATATGTTACATGTTGTCTACTAACAAATACGAAATAATACAATTTAAAATTTGTTTATGTAACATTTCTTTATCCACAGCAACGCGTGGCCGGGTCTGCTAGTTATATTATAAGCATGATCATACCGAAATAAATAATTGGAAATGACAAAAGTTATATTAATGACAAACTCAAAAAAAAACTTTCCGAAAGTTGAGAATATTAAATTACCACTATTCATGTACATACATTATATTTAATAAATTACCCAACACTCATACATGTAAAAAATGATATATTTCTTACGTAACTAAAAATGATACTAAATTTGTTGATAGAACTAAATACTCCTAATTAATGTATACCTGCACTTCAATTTTGTAGTAATTTCCTATTTGCAGATTTACTACATAATTCTTTAAATATTATGTTTCATAGGTAGCAGTTACGTTTTCCTAACGAACATTATATATTGAGCACTATAATTTGGTGACCGTCTGAATTATGTATTTAATCTCAAACGCCAACACACTTCCCGTGCAACCTACAACATATTTTAAAACCGGACATTTTGTTGAGATACCTTGTACACACTTTAATTACAGCTAAATACACTTATATTTTTTTGTAATTAAGATAATGATAAGTGGTAACTCCGGATAGTTGGTGAACTCCAGATAAGATTAGCGTCCTACTTTAGGTCGGTCACAGATGCGTTGCTACCCCTTTTTTTGTTCTCGAGGGGGAATCCTTCAAACAGTACACCCGATACACAGGGTTATGTGGAATTTTCAAAACACTAACCCCCTCCCTCCCCCGGTGGCCGTCCTCGGCGCTACAAACAAGACTCCGGAATCTCCAAAGGCACGCAAGCGGAATCCTCTGACCGCGTTGCCCCATCGGGCTCCTAGATGGGCGACTGGGCCCACAGCTCTGTCTAGTCTTTACAACAGTATAGGGACGGCGTTGCTACCCCTAAAAACTAAGTAAGAAGGCCTCGCGAAACCATTTTTTTAAACACGGAAGTAGAAAATGAGCATGAAATCCTGATGGTAAATGGTCACTGCCACCCATGGATATTTATAATAAGCCCCCGATAAAATTCGTACCTGAATCCTTATCAGAGTCCTTACCGACATTAACCAAAGATGCATTCCTATGCCTGGCAGAAATAGATTAGAACAGTAGGTAATTAGAGTAACCACCTTAAGTTATATTACATTAATAAATGTTCTATTACAATAATGTCACATTATTTACTATATGAGTGTGTTATTTAAAAAACACACGCTTTCTACACTCATAGCCCCACACTAGGATTTTTTCCTGTGTCGTGGGTACCATGGACACACACAAGACGAATACACAAACACCCAGACCCAGAACATGAATCTAAACTCATCATTCAAATACCTGTCTGGCCGGGAATCGAACCCGGGACCCATCGCGCGTCGGACCGGTTTGGTAACCGCTCCACCACGCGGGTAGTCAATTTAAGAATTATGAGACGTAGACATGCCTTTTTATTTTCATCCGTGCATAAATTTCAAGGTTTTTATCCTTAGTAGCATCCAGTTGTAAACTAGTGAAATACTTTGGCCCTACATGCATCACGCATGCTACGATTATGGTCGCCACCTGCTGCAGAGTAGTTTTTCGCGATTGTTTTCGGCTGGAGCAGGTGCGTACAACCCGTTTGGGGCAGATGGCCAGACATTGATGCTGCTCCATAAACGATCCATAGTTTTATTTTATAACCTTGCTACGGTTATCTCCGAATATGAATTAAGGTATTTGATTGCTGGTTTAGAGTTTAAGTGGTATGGAAATGTTGTTCAGGGTTTCTTAAGCTATAAAATTACAAGACTGATATATAGAATAGGTACATAGAATAGTTCCATTTAAAATGAAGTATAAAAATAAGATTATCAATAATCTCCAGAATACGTTATTTAACAAAACGCAGGTAAATCACATACAATTAAAAAAAAAAAGTCCAAAGTAGCACGAATATTTCTCAATTAATAAATTCAATAATTTTCAATAATTGTGATTGTGTGATTTTAATCAAGAAAATCAATAATTTTGTTGATTAAAGTCACACGTTAGGAGTAACAAGAGTAGCGGGTAGTTTGACAAATACATCTGACATTTTTGAAGTTCTGTGTTTTCATAGCAAGACATTGAATGTTTTATTTCGTTTAGTATTTATGTGTTTGTGTCAAATGCAAGGTAGTATGTGTAATACATGTTTAGTTGATTTTTGGTATGTTTTATGCATTATTTGAAAAAAATATTAGCATTTGGTAATCCATCTCTACATCAACTGTAACCGTGTATAATTTCATCCTCCTCTGTCCGCGGCAAGTATCTTAAAAACGAATCACAAGTTTTTTGCTTCACGTATTACTTAATATATACATTTACTACATCATCAACATTATAAACTCCTATATTTATGTCTCTCTTACATCGGTGTTTGCCTGAAAGAAGTCGTTTAAAATATGACTACCGTTATACAGTTTTTTAAATACATGCTTGAATCTATGGTGTGCAAGAAAGTATATTCATACTTACATTTGTAAAACATATACATTTACATTTCTCACTTCACTCAACGCTCTTCTGGATGCATACCCTGAGTGTGATCTGTTTGCGGATGAATGGTCGGAAATTTTGTCTGTATGCTTGAAATTTTGTGAGTGTGAAGTATAACTGTGGTGTCTACAATTAATGTAATTGGTTTTCTTTTTATACCGTTTTAATTGTAGTAAAAAATAAATAAATAAATATATTGTAAAGGTTTTTATGTATTAAAACAACGTTTACGCATCACAACGGAAGGGCGACAGGTGCACGGAACGCATCTCCGGTAGCCGACAAAGCCGTACCCAACTCACAGATTCCCGCAGATTTTTCTAAGTCACGTATCAGGATACTGTTAGAATGGCGGATAAACATTTCTTGCGCGTAACGAATGGACGCAAATAGGCAAAAACACGTTTCAACTTTGCTTCAATACTTTTGCTGTTCATAAATTTACTGTTTTGTTACTATCAGGAAAAATAGCGAGGTATTGATTAGTTCTAGGGTTGTCATGCATTTTTTTAATAGTATATCAGAAATAGGATCATTCTCTTATTATTAAGAAATGCTGAATAGTGGTATGATCAAACATCTATGACACATAACAGAGTTTCTATCTAAAAAAAAAAAAAAACAAAAACAAAAATAATAAAAAAAAAACAAAAACAAAAAGAAACAAAAAAAAAAAAAAACAAAAAGTTTCTTTAAGTTTGAAAACTCCCAAGCTTTTTCATAGTAGCTCACATCATCTGTTGCATCACTATCTGAAACCGATGACACATCTGATTACCAAGATTTTTACCAAAATTCAAGAACTGCTTCATTCTAGACATAACTATCGCAGTACCTCCTCGACCGAATCATACTTGTTCTACAACCTTTCATAGTGGTAGAAGAAGTATGGCAACTTCACTACATAGTATAAAACAAAGTCGCGTCCCTCTGTCTGTCCCTATGTATGCTTAGATCTTTAAAACTACGTTACGGATTTAAATTCAGCTTTTTTAATAGATACAGTGATTCAATAGGAAGATTTTTATGTATCACGTCAATCCATTATTGTCCCACTGCTGGGCACGGGTCTTCTCTCAGAATGAGAGAGTTTAGGCCATACTCCACCGCACTGGCCAAGGACGAATTGGTGGACTTCACACACCTTTGAGAACTTTTTTTTTTTAAGAACTCTCGGGTGTGTAGGTTTCCTCACGATGTTTTCCTTCACCGAAAAGCAGTGATAATTAATTTATAATACGCACATAAATCAGTGGTGCGTGCCTGGGTTTGAACCTCGGACCTCCCGATCGAAAGGGCAAGTTTCAACCATTAGGCTATCACTGCTCTGTACTTTTTATGTATAATAGATGCATAATAGTGTGGAGGAATACTGATAATTTTAGATTTTTGACTTTTCGGCGGAACGAAGTTCGCCGGGTCAACTAGTTAATAATAAAGCAACATTGTGGATTCCAGAGAAAACTTGTATCAATCCCTAAATATTGAAACAAATACGTCACCCAAAGCGATAACCGTATCAAGAATTGTTTGCTTCAATAAACAGAAACTCAGGATTGCCCATAACAGACACAAAGAAATCTTGTTTGCGCAGCTAATTTAAAGGTACGTTAACTGCCTCAAAGGTTTCATTGTATTTGAATAAACCCCACAAACAACCACAAAAAACTTGACCCGAAAATAAACAAACTTTCGAGTTCACTATCGAATTTTTGGGTAAAGTTTCCTCTGAAATAATGTTAGTGATTGACAGTCACGGCGCATAAAAACGCAGCATTAAAATTGAACGCGTGACACAGAGATAAGACGGCATGGTAATCGGCTGGATATGAGTCGCAACGGATGGGACATCGTTTATTGCGATTATCGTTGCGATTTTACTTTGTGGCTTGAAGTTTTTAGGACACTCCATATTTCGATGGACCGACTATGGATGGACTAACTGTATATAATTTTTTTTCTTAGTATAACAGATAAGAAGAAGGCACTGGAAGCGCTTGCTTTATATTAAAGTGAATTTTAGTATATAAGAGCCTATATATAAATTAAAACCGCTTATCGTGAGGACCCGTTCAATAATAAAATGAATAAATTCCGCGATAATATTAGTCTAAAATCAAATTAAATACTGTTACCATTACCATAACTATAACTTTTACACAAATTAGTTTATACATTTACTTGGCGAATTCTTATAACTTTCTGACAGTTTTGAGAAATTTATTGATCCACACAGGGCTAAGACTCTAAAAATTCATTCGTAGAAATAATGTTCTATTCATTGAACGAGTGAAATAAGTATTTTTGAAATAAATTTTATTAGGACTACATTGTGGTACACCTTAAAATAAAATTTAACACCATAATTACTCTATAGAATAAGGATTATTATTGGAACCTAACAAAAAGTCGCTTAAAATATTTTATACGTAGAAATATGTATAACAGTATTATCATTAAATACATTGATGGAATTATTTAAGTTAGATACTAATTAACTTTACTAGTTTTTAAAGCCTATTAAGTTTTTAAAGCCCAGTTAAGCACTTCTATGTCCCAATCAGGACTAATTTTATCGGTAGAGTGTATAATGATTTCATAGAGCGCACGTGCGCATAAAATGGGATACAAACAGATACACATAGTATGCAATCGAAGCCTTAACGAGTAGCTCGGCGCCGGCGAACATAACGGGACAAAGGCTCTACCAGTCGAGTTAGTAATAATATCTATGTTTACGCTTTACACATTCGCAAACAGCCGACAATATAATGCTCTATGTCTTGCATGTGTGTTAAGATATGTTTATGTAAAAGATGTATATGAAGGATAAGGGATTTTGTCTTAGTTTATTATATATCGATAACTGATTAATCAAGTACTTCAATTGTATTGCAAAATAAGTAATACGCGAAAGATAAATGTGGAATAAGCAGTGACATAAAATATTTAATATATTGTACTGTTTCATGTATATATATCATGTATTAGGAAGGGTACCAGTACTATTTGGTACAGATGGGTGTGACACTCGTTTGCCACTTTAATTTCTTAAAAGAAACTTTATGTGAAATCATATGAATTATATAATATAATTTATACAATATGTAATTTCCCATGCAATATCCGTCAATGAGTTAGGTAAGAAACCTGCATTACTGCATTCGTTGGATCATAACACATCCTGTGTTAGAATCCAAAAGCTTAAAGCGATACATGATATATCTTTATCAAATTTTATTGAAGTGAAACTTCTTTATCGGGGTTAGAAAAAAAATTGTGTAACATTTTTTCGTTACGCGCCATCTTTTTCTTTTACGCGCCATCTTTTTCTGTTACGCGCCATCTTTTTCTTATCCCTACCACGCGTGATATTAGATAGATTATTATAGATTAGATTATTAGATAAAGTTTAATAAAAGCCTTTTATTAAACTTTATCTAATTTAACTTTATTTAACCAATTTCTGTAAAGTTGCATATAGTAAATTATTTTTTGAAAAATAACGTCATAAAGAAGTTTCACTTCTTACGAGTGTACGCTAGTACACGCACACATTTTTTTTATTCTTTTTACGAAATAAGAACTGCTTCCAATGAGCATATTTTTATAATATGTAATCTCGTATGTTTATGTAAAAATTGAGAAATGGAGAGATAAACTCTCATAAATAGAATATGTACATAATTGAACATATAAAAAAGTGTTAAGTGATACCAGTGCTCATTTATAAAGCTCATCAATTCAGTCGTGAACAATAATGATGACAATCCAGTATTACTTTCTTATTACACGCACGTACAGCAAAAACAATAAATAAGACACTTATTTTACACGCTTAATGATCATTGCTAATTATTCTAAAATTTTATGCAGCAATAAATCTTCCAAGACTTGAAGAACAAACACATTTTTTGTGAGAATCTTCGAAAGAAATGTGTTATAGAAGGGTCAGTTTACACACGTTTTTAATGAAAGTCGGGGAGTGCAGTGAGGCATCAAACATATTGAATTTATAATCGTAGCAAGCCACGATTTGCCGCCTCTTGGTTTGCGTGGGAAGCGACTATCGCACGACTAGCTTTTATCAGAACAATCTGTTTATTCGCGGCAAGTGTACATCTGTCTCGTTTTTGAAATGTTTATGTACACATAACGTACGTAAAGTGTAAAATCATCATCAAATTTTTTATATGCTATTATACATCCGCATCACTTTTCGTAGATCAGAATTTACAGCTTTTACGTTTTAGTAAATAATCAATAATGATAATAATTTGTATTTTTTTTTATATCTGACTAAAGTAGCAAACGAGCATGCAGTCCACCTGATGGTAAGTGGTCTCTGCCGCCCATCTGTTATCAATTTCATACAGAACATGGGTTCTATCTGAAGTCAATCACACATGCGTTGCTACTCCCGAGGACTATGGTTGTCGCCTCATATAAACGTGTTGGCAACCACACCCCTCGATTGAAACGCAAGAAATGCTTCAAGCTAGAAATAGGTGTGGGGGTAATACTTCGCCGGTCGAACTACACTGGTTCTACCACCTTCATAAATATCGAATTATATCAATCATTGACATGTTTAAAAAGTTGACAATTAATATTTTAATACATACATCATCAAAAACAAAATTAGCTTTTCTCGAAATTTATTAAGGGCAACCTTTATTATGACATCAATTGGATTCGTATTTCTGATGCATTTATTGTGTGTGTCCTCGGCCAAAACGGTCATGCATGCAGGCGGAAGTAGATTTGAATCAAAATATAGAAGGACACTTCCCTTGCGGAAGCCGATCGCCTAAAATTTTGTATTAATAATGATAGGCCCATTCGATTTACACTTTAAATTTGGATAGTGCTACAACATTTTTGTAAATAATAGTATTAATATAAAGATTCTTAGATAATGCACTTTAGAACACAATTTTTTTAAACACTTATTCATTGTATTACTTTTAACTGTTCACTCTTTTAAAAATACTAGTCACCCGTAGCATCGGCCGAAATTCGACCGTAATTTAAATTAAAAATCAAATGTCATCTGACATTCTTGACGTTGTGTCTTTTCATTTTCATTTACTAAGTACATATGTGTTTGTGACAAATGCAAGGCAGTGTGTGTAATGTGTTTTTAGTTGATTTTATGTATGAAAAATGCATTATTTGAAAAAAATATTAACATTCTGCACTCCTTCTCTACGTCCACTATAACCGTGCAAAATTTCATACTAATCCGTCCGCGGCATATTACTTAAAAATCCGTCACAAATTTTTGCTTCACGTATTAATATAATGATTATTGTTGGAAGCCTCAATGATCCGTCTTTGTTAAGATTCTGTTGAGTTTTTAGATAATACGCATTATAGGGTTTTGTTACACGAACTCATTTTTTATCTCATTATTATCCTATTTACTTAAGTACATTTATGTAAAGAAGTGACATGTTTTAGAATGTTAAAGATCTCGCAACGGCAGTAGGACAGATGTCATAAGAAATCTAAGAATTCTACAAGATGCGGCCTGCCACCAACCATGTTTCTTTTGCCATGCTTATGTACGTCTATAATTACATAACTCTGTCTATATAGTATACTACATATCAAACTACATTATTTAAAATAACACTTTCTATTCGTGAATTGACGTGTGGACTTGCATTTTAAGTGTTTTCCTATACCCAAGTACACCTATACAGCTAAGGATAGTATTATACTCATTGCGTCTTCTAAATTTTTTTATATGTGGTATATGATATTTTTAATTAATTGTTGTTTGCGCCTATAATTAAGGTAAAACACTTGGTTTTGTGTCTATGTTTATATTGTCATAAGTCATATTTGTTGGAGAATTCCTTGTTGGTCCAACTTAAAATAAATAAATAAATATTACAAACACCCGTCCCTGACCGGAAATTCACCCTATTGGAGATCGAACGTGGAAACTCAGAGTAAAATCGGTATGGTGACCCTTCCATTCATATGTGCCTACTGTTTTACTCCCACCAGAACACAACATACATATAGATGTGACGATGTCGTAAAAAAATATTTAAAAATGCTTTTTATTTGTATTACACAAAAAAGTTTTACAAAAGTCGGTTAATAAAGTCGCCATTTTTTTATTATGTCGTAAAAACGTTTTTAAACAGCTTGAAGCAAATAAAAAGAAGAGGTGAAAGAGGTAATACCTCATTCGGTGGACCGGCCGCCATTAAGAACCGGTCAACGTGTGGGCCAGATTCTGAGAGCCCGCCATTTTTCAACCAATTCGCTTTTTACGTTCACAACACCTATCGTCCCTGTGTCTACACTCATTAAAACGGAATTAGCACAGGTACTACGCCTTTGCAAAACCCTAATGACCTCTCAGACATCCTTTTTTTTATACTTAAACATAACGATAAGGCAGACGGGCTACCTGATGGAAAGTAGTCACCGTCGCCTATGGACACTTGCAACACCAGAGGAGTCGCCAATGCATCCCGGCTTTGAAGGAGAGCTCTTTTCGCACCTCTTTTGAAGAGCCCCATGTCATAACGCCCCGGGAATACCTCAGGGGGAAGCTCGTTCCACATCTTGCACGTCCGTGGCAGAAACTTCTACTACATGTAATACTACTACATATAATACTATAAAATAAAACGAAATCTACAAACGTAATAAGTAAATGACGCGTCGTTTTGAAACGATTCATGCATCATTAGTATTCAACGAAACGAAACGGAACTAAGACCCTAAGTTTTAAAACCGATGCGTTTTACATGGTCGAAACTGCCCTATTATAATGGAGCATCCCTTTTGCTTCAAATGGGGAGTTCATCCGACCATGCAATGCCCACTACCTGCAGTTAAAACGTACCTGAATACAAAATCCCAGTCCATATAATTACGTCCAAGCTATAAACAAAATTGCTATAGACAACATCCGTCCTGCTTTTACACACGGAATCAAATATTACCGTCTCACTCAAGCCCGTTGATGTCTTTTACTGCGGGCTTTAGTGACCGATGTAATGTACAAAAATTTGTAGATTTTAGGTCATAATAATTGAAGAGAGAACAAATATTGTACTACAATTATGTTAACAGTATAATAATGTATTAGCATGCGAAGTTGAAAGTGAAATAAGTATACTTACATAATACTTTATGCAGTAACCTCACTTGCGGTGACTACCTACTTAAATATCAGAAGTCTAATGTAATTTATACTTGCAACAAATCTGCACTAACTTGATATTTAGTCGGTAAACCCGCAAAATAATACACTACTATGATCTTTAATAGACAATTGTCTAGCCTAACAGCATTGTAGTCTGATGTGTTACAGGGATTAGATACTATTTACATTCTGACATCTGATATGTATGTTAAACTACATATATCCTTTACCTAAACATAGATAATATGAATCTGTAAATACAGAGTAAATTCAAAACCGATTTGTCGTTATTCCTTATACAGCCAGAGTCGTTTCGTTTAAATCAAAAAGGAAGGCTCGGGAGCGCGGGAGGAGGAATCGAGATTCAAGATTCACGGAGGCCCTGCACGAACCGACCTGGATCGAATTACCCTACACGGCGCTGCTTTATGCGGACATTCGGACAAATAATGAGCTTTCTTCTCTTATATCAAGCAGGTTTCGAATTACAGGTTTCACATCAAATCAAAAAACATAAAAAACTCTGATTTTTCTATCGTCTTCAGTTATGTGACGTTAACATAACAAAACACGCTCTAAATTAAAGAAATTCAACGAATTTGGCAATCATTGATACAATTATAGCATGCAGTTTAAACGTAAAGCCTAATTAACACATGGTTAAGTCATAAAATTGCACAAAAACAAACTTTATCGTATCCGTACTTACCTTCGCGCTGTGAAAGAGAGCGCTGCCTTTGGTTAACTTCGCTTTCGTCATTTCGATATTCGTATAATCCTGATCTTCACATACACACTTGTCACAACACTTTCAAGAGCTTCATCTTGTAAACAATCCTCTAAGTCCAAGGGAAAAGTGAAAAGTTAGCACGCGGCGATTTCGAACAGTGTTTACAAAGGGAGATCGTACGTGGGAGTGTAGCGATGCGCGTACGCCGCCGCTGACGCCAGCGCCAATCCGAGCAGCGGCGTAGTAAGGAACTAAACAACGCCAGCGCCGCGCGTGGCTACGACTGGAAACTGCACTACGAGGAGGCTTTAGTTTCGAAAGCGCCATTTTGTTTTATATGAAGCTTATCGCCCGAGGGAGCACAGGCGTTATAAGAAGTTTTGGTGGAATTGAAAGATGTTCTGTCTAGTTGTGTTCGTATCACGTAACACCAAAATATATGGAAAATTATAGCCTGCGTTTTTTTATATTGTTATTAGATGTTCCAAACATTGTACATATCTTGTATTGTTATACTTTGCTCTTACTAAGTATAACGAATTAAATTTTAATTGTATTATAGAGTATGTTGCAATAAAGCTTTTTCTTATCGTATTATCTCTGGGTACCTGTTTATACAAATGACGTATAAATGGTGTATCATCAAACACTTGAGTCGTACAATTTTCGTAAATCATTGAACCTAATTATAATGAAAAATGAAAACCGAACATAATCTCAGAATAAATTACGTTATTTTGGATGTCCATAAATTACTTCTAAGCTTCTTACAAAAATCTCTAATCAACGCAATGAAGCACGTCGAAGTTTAGTAGAAAATAAACCGTATTATATGCTTAGCTTCTTAATTTTTTTTGGTGGTTCGAGCAGGTGGACTCGGAAAAAAGTGCATCACAATAAGGGCAAGAGGATCGACTCCGCCACCGTGTATTATAGAGATGTTGAGACGTTTTATCTTTTATTTTAGACACACCTTGCAGTTTTTTAGGATAAAAAAATCTCACAATAAGTATTATGCGTGCTCCTTTGTGAAAACACAATGCGTTGTATGTATACGAGCATATTACATTAAATATGAACAACATCTTTTAATAAGATACTAAAATATTAGATTGTTGACGTTGAAAATTAATTAAAATATTGCTTTCAACATAAATGAAAAAAAATAATAATAATAGGACCAATTAGGTATGTTTGCTTTTGTTTCCTTCCCGGAATAGGTCGCGCCTAAAACTAGTGCCATTTAAGACCAGATGCATCAAAAACGCATACAACTAAAACTAGATTTTTTCAAGGGTAATATATTTTTAACATAACATTTACATATTTATACCTGAGCTGTAAACAGAAGAAATATTATTAATGAAACAATACTTCCCGCTACAAGTCAATAAAAAGTTATAACTGGTATGTAACATAATTATTTATCAATAATAAATAATCAATTTCCTATGGGTACACAATTGTAACGACCCGTTTCAAATTTGATAGCAAAATAACGAAAGAGCAAACAGTATGCCAGCTGTATGAATATATTTAGACATCGTATTAATAAAAAAAATATATACGTGACGAATAGATAACCCCTTCCTTTGGGAAGTCGGTTAAAAAATATAAAGGTCAATGTGTTATTGGAACCTTCTGGAAGTAGTACTTAATTTACAAGTACATATTGTATGTCTTATCGAATAAAGAGGTTTTACACAATCTGATAGAGGTTTTATATGGTAAAAACCATTACCTTATGACTCATTATTTTAAAATATCATATTGTCTAATGATATTCAAGTTTATTTCTCTTTGCACAAATATACTGCATTAAATCTAGAAGTATATAGCTTACCTACTTGTATAAACCTAAATCTAAATAGATGTTTATTTCAATAACAGCAATTATTTTAAATCCATTTTACATAGATCGTACGTCCAGTACGTAATGCCGAATTTCCCCGATGAATAGTAACCCCATTACATACTTGCATATAATAAAATTTTAACAGATTATTTTACAATACCTGTATAAATCTTTTGCAATAATTCCAAATCTATTTCAATAGGAGGAAAGCTAATGAATTTCTCATATATCTCAGCGCAATATTCCGTACTTGTATAATCAATACCAGGGCGCCATAGTTTCGTCCAACTACTCGTATATCGCTGATTCATAATTTTCTTAATTATAACCAAGTCCGTGATATCATATTGAACATAACCAGCGCCTAATGAGAACACGATCTAGTGTTACAATCACGTCGTGGCGCTACAAGACAAAGGTTGCGCGTTCCCTTTGTCTCGAAGACACGTGCAGACTCACGATTGTATCAACGAATTAATAAAATTCGAATGTTTGAATGTGATTTCAAAATGACTACCACATTTGAAGCTCAAAGAAATAGTTATACTTATCGGTCGTAAACTACTTCGTCCAGGACGAATAAGTTTCAATTTTTTGTGTCTGCTTAAACATGATAGAATATGATCAAATTAATTTCGATACAAATTTCATCCCAAAAATTTACAGTGTATTTTCAAGAAAATACGTTCAAGGATATCAGAGTTTCCGTCTAAATATTGAAAGGTTACGAACTTTTGAGTTCTCAAGCAAAGTTGCATGCGGAGGTTCATTTACATACCTACAACTTAAACCACATACCACATTAATGGTGTATTAATTCTCTGGATTTGTAACATGCAATAAATCTATGATTACATAATTAGTGGGCTTACATGGATGGTAATTACAATTTATGTTCATTGTGTTCGCTCGCAGTTATAAATACAATTAGTATTTCGTCAATCTGACGAAGAATTGAGAATTTTAAAGACAATATATTTTGGAGCGAATATAATGTCTGAACTCTGATAAATCACTTGCCTAAAATTTTAATTTACAATTTGTTTTACATAGCTTTTGAAAAGAAAATGTCTAAGTACTCCGTGTACAGAAACGCAGTTGTACCAATGTCCAGTTACCTGCTGTATCACGTCAGTTTCAACGAATAAAACGAGCGCAAAGTGACGTGATACAGCAGCGAACCAATCAGGCCACTGCTGACCCTTCTCAAACCCCTTGCGCGGAAGGACACGTAGGCCTCACGGTTTTTCTGTGTATTTTTTCACTACCGTAATTTTAAATGTATGCTACTAATAAAAATACAATATTGTTTTTAACGCTAAAACTTAAGTAGTGATCCAATAGTAGCCAGATTTGATAGAAAAGCATGTTGAGGACTTCTATAAAAATGTTAATCAAAATCGAGGTGGATATCGGTTGTTTTACGTTAAATTTAAGCCTTAGCCTGAGTCTTGATCCAAGATTGATTACAATAATGTATAAAAATGTATTACAATAACAATATGTAGCTTAAAAAGGAGAAGGTAATAAGGTAAATCTAATTTTTGATCGAAGGACAAAACATTGCTCCACAAGAGAAAGCCTACTAAGTACCCAGAAATATAATCCCTTACGTACAATCCTTCTACATTTAAACGAACACAAAACCGGATCCCGATTTCGTGTTAAGCCTTCATATAATCTGTATTGAATCTTAATTTAATTTCACGCCCGCAATCCCTTAACGGGCGTAAAAAAACAACAAATACGATACAAATCGTCAGAACTTTGAAACACTAGACGTTGGATAGCCACAAATTGACAAATTCTGGGATAAATTTTAAATCCCAGTAAGTATATTGTTGTGTTATTATGCTTATATTATTATGAATATTATAGAATATGTCATCGGAAATGTCTGGCATACATACGTATGTGTATATATCATGTTTTTATACAATTATTGTTATTAAACATTTTTTTAAATGAAATAGGGCAAAGTGGCACGGGAGTCCACTAGTAAAAGATTCTTCTACGTTTAAAATTGTCTTTGTAAGCCACTTAGGCAGAAAAAGAAATTTAACATACGCATTTTGTAGAAGGAACATTAATTAACAAATTAGAAATATATAAATGTTGAGATTTTGTAGTTTGCTATTAATTCTTAATTAAATTATGATTAATACGCCCTACACGTTACAGTCCTTATCACCACGAGCTGTGGAGACTTCTTTGAATACCAGTGAAGGCGTAAAAAATTCTTAGAAATCTATCAACTTAAGATGATGTTCGTAAAATTTCAATCGTGTCAACTACACCTATAAAAAAATCTCTTAAATAGGATACGTCCCACATAGTTCGCAATAACTGGTTATCGTAGCCACAAGAGACGAAGTCTTATTTCCATTCCTCAGTAATTGATGTTCCAATTACATACTCTTATACAAGTAGTTAACTGAGAAAAGTGTTACTAACTTGGTAACTCGAGATTCTCTTGCTTAATCATACTATTTCTGTAGTATGTTGAAACTAACGGGATTAAATAGGTGTAAATTATAAATACAAAGAGCATTTGGTTATAGGTACAAAAAATGGCTTAAACTTCTAGAGTTTCAGATTCGAGTGCATGTTCGCAAAGCAACTTATATATTATATACTAAGAAGATATATATTTAATTAAGATTTCTTCACATTTTGATCAAAGCTGATAGAATTTACATTTCTTGTCTAGGTGTTTTTATTTGTCATTGTGTGACTATGGCATGTAAGGGACATGGCATGTAAAAAACGGGGCTAGGTATAAGTTCAGAACGTCGTATTTGTTTATGTATTTAGTTATTTATTTGATAATATTTAAGTAGCAAACAAGCATGCCGTCCACCTGATTGTAAGTGTTCACTGCCGTAAGTTACCTCTTACAGAACAGAGGTTCTATCTGAAATCAATCACAAATGTTTTGCTACTCCCGAGAACTAAGATAGTCATCCCATATGAAAATGAGCCAGCAACCACATTTTTTCACCCAAACACAAAATGTACATTACGCTAGAAATAGACGGTGGCGGTGGTAGACTAGAACCATATACTATATAGAACAATATACGAAGCTCACGTATTATAATACTAATATCACGATAATCCTGCAATAATACAGCTTCGGTACTTAACGCATGATTTACGCGATGGAAGCCTTAGATTAATTGGCTCACAAGTTCATAATTTACATTCCTTGTACGAAGCTACGTAGAAGGATGTTTATAAAAAACTACCTTCTGTCATGACTAACTGGTATGTCATTAACGAGTACTTGTCGTCAACCCATTATTGTCCTAATGTAGGCGCGGGTTATCTCTCAGAATGATAGAGTTTAAGAATATAGTCCACTGCGCTGGCCAAATACAAATTAGTACACTTGAAATACTTTTAAGCACCTTTTTTAAAGATTTCTCAAGCGTGTAAGTTTCCTCACGTTGATTTCCTTTACTGTACAGCAAATGATACTTTTACAAACTTGTAATATACAGATTATGTTAGAAATATCAGTGGTGCATGTCTGGGAATCGATCTTCGAACAACTTTAACTTCAACTATCAACTAAGGCTATCACTCCTCAGTAGTACTGACGGAAAGGTAATTAAAGAAATGTGTTAATAACTACATAGAATCAACGATTTATCAACATGTAATGGACGGCTACTCACCATGTTCATTTGGACTGATGTATTACACAAAGAGAATATAATTGCCACTAAGGATTACTAATACTTATAATAATTACAATGCTTGAGAAATTGGTTTATTTTTAAATTAAAGTAAAAGAAACCTTGATATTTCATTCCTAATTTCATCTTTATAGAATAACTAGTTGACCCGGCGAACTTCGTTTCGCTTAAAAGTCAAAAATCGACAATTATCAGTGTTCCTCCAATATATTATGCATGTATCATATATAAAAAAAAAAACATTTCTTTTTAATCACTCTATCTATTAAAAGAAACTGCATTAAAATCCGTAGCATAGTTTTAAAGATCTAAGCATAGTTTTATAGGGACAGACAGCGGAAAGCGACTTTGTTTTATATTATGTAGAGATATTCTACAGATAAATAGCGACAATGTACCTAGTATTGACACTACTATTGCTATGTTTTGAGATTAAAATGATGTCAGTCATGGCAGTTTACGTGTTTGTATATATGTTAAAAAAAAGAACAGTACATAACAATAACAAATACATGATCTTTGTTTGGGTCGCTTTTTATTAAACGTTGTTTTCGTGACAAGGAGTCGTGACATTGCTCCTCGTACATTTCACCCCTAAATATTACCGTGATGAAAAAGTTAAAGAAAAACCCTATTTCAAAGTCATCATCAGTTGAATACAGCCCTCTTATAAGATACTGATTTGATCGTAGAAGTGTTAAGAAGGTAGTTTATAGGGTGGTAGTAATTGAATATATTTGCACGGTCTCATGCTGCTTCCTTTGAAGACACTAAACAGTACAAAACCAATGTGTAACATTTTTTGAATTTTCTAGAGAGGAAGGCAACTGTCCATGTGATTCACCTGTTTCCTCTTAGTGATACAAAAATACATATGTATGTTCGGTCGGTATCATACAGCTTTGACTATAAAAGGTATATGGAATAATATCAGGCCTAATGGAAAGTTCAATATATTTAAAAACCTATATGAACTTAAACACAAGGTTACTAACCAGTATATTCCTGTACCAAAACAAATAATCCTAAGACACATGTCCCGTATACACGGAAGAGTTACAAGAAACTGTAATACCTTCTATTACAGACGTAGCTTCTTAGAGTAAAGTGTCAAGCTAATGCTTATGGCGCCAGTCTACCATAGTGCGTCGCGAAAGGATATAACCCAAGATATAGAATAGTAATAGGTTTGATAAAACATTCGCATGATAAACGATGTGATGTGAATGGAAATTAAATTAAATAGGTATCCATGAATACTAGAAAACAAATGTACAAGTTTAAACGAATACTGAGTTTATGTCATCCTAAATTACGAGTACAGTATACAATACAGTATTGACATTAGTTATGCGATGTATATTTTTTATTTGAACTACTAGCTACTGTAGTTTGAAATGTAGAGACATTGCTAGGCAAAGCAAACATTCCCTTAAAGATTAACATTACAAATGATTGGATTCTGGTTGATATTAAAAGATAAACTACAAGTTAGTGATGTAATTGTTTTAAAAAAATATCAAATATTGCTATAAGAGATTACCTATTACTACCTACCTATTACCCTTAATAATCTCAGCGCATATTTATTCTTGTAAATACATCTCAGTTATAGACATTATATACACTATATAAAATAACAAAAACAGTAGTTTAAGTGCCTACATCCTTCTCAAATTACTAACTTTTTTGTAAAACGAAATTTGGATCTTTACGCCTCCCTTTCAACCCTTCGAGCTAACAAAAAACCAAATAGTTTCAACTCTTTTTATTTCTTACAGTTCGTTGCCTGTTCTACTCAATGCACAATTGGTAAGAGTAATAATCTAAAATCGTTTTATGGGTAGTGTTTTCAGTAAAATTACATCGAGACTTAATCTTAACGATAGTGTTATAAAAATCTCGAAGTACAAGTACAAGTACATGCGTTAATCTATTCATTGATTTGAGTAAATTTAAACACAATTAGACTATAAATTGTAACAATTTTTTTTTGTAATATAGAAGTAGTAAATTATGCAAAACCATTTGGAGAGTAGCATTGCCACCCATGAACATCTGAATAAAACTCCCGAAAAGATCAGGCTGCAGGCTTAACCGAGATTGTCGTAAGACAAATGGCAAAAGAATAAATTACTATATATATGAATTTGTTTATTGGACATAACCTTATCTTAGAAAATCGTTAAATAGTTATGTTAAAGAAGAGATAGCCAACCGCTTTAAAACAATACATATATTACACATACGTATTATTTATGAATATGTACTCTTTTTAAGGGAACTAAAGAAAGCAAAAAGCTCAAAGAGCATCAACAAAATCAAGTATCACAAACGTGCTCGCATCGTACACCTCCATAGTACCAATACTACCAAACCGGTTTCACTACTTAATATATACAACTATCTCCTTCACTCCTTTGACGTTGATGCCTTTCTAGAGTGAAAAAAAATATACTAAACTGTATAAGCTTAGCGATAAGACGAATTTTCAAACTGACCCCGCCGTCTATGACGTTGTTTGACTTGATAGTAAGCCGTAGTAAAACCAAACGAGTTTTGTGCTAAGAGGCACTAAGTTCACTCAAAAAGTCGTTTACCGTTAAAGAAACTTCCAAATATAGGAAACAACAAAGCGTGGTACAATGTAAAACAAATTTACCTACTGGATCATGGTAATTCAAATTGGAACTATTAATTTGTATATATTTAGGGCATGTTTTGTAAAGAATAATATTGGTAAACGCCAAGAAGATAGGTTTTACTTCACAAAAAGTTTTGGTGGCAAATCGAACCCCGAAGCATCTAGTAGACACAACTACAGAACAATATGAAATAATAATACATATTAAATAACCTCTTGCCTTTGAGAACTCTGTTAAAAACAACACGCAAGTAACATTATAACAACGAACGTTTTTAGTATCGACAGAAATATCATAATATACAAGTAACATATTACCCAAAAAATCTTATAAATAGTTTACGTAGCGTAAAACAGAAATAATATTAACATAGTTTCAACACGCTTTCAACAGATAATATTAACATAGTAAATGTAGAGTCTGAATAGAGTTTAAATAAAACTATATAAAGTATCAACGCCTGCGAAAACGTAAATGGCAATAGCACAACAGTGTAGCGTCGTCGACTTATGGGCTAACATTGGCGCTTACATTCTAACTTTACTTTATACAGTTTTATGTAGAGTAAAGAACAAATTTAAAATATAAAAAGTAGTTACAATAGATTCAGTTCTTTTTTCTTTTTACCTGCAATTCATTAGATAACATTGACTTTTTTTCTACATTTCTACTTGGTCACAATTTTTTCATCATTACATCGATACTTTTCTTACTTATTGTTTTTGATTAAATAAGATGCAGTAGCAAAGGAGCGTGCAATACCTGATCGTAAGAGAATTCTGCAACTACTCGTACATAGAAAACAGGGGTTCTATCTGAAGTCAAGGATCAAGTTACTCGCATTATATGAAAGTTAGCAGGCAACCTCATCCTTCCACCGCAATATTATGCTGGAAATAGGTGTAGCGGTCATACCTCCCCGATCGAACCATACCCAGTCTACTACCTTGTAAAAACTGTGCTTCACTTTCTCACACAGGTATAGAACTCTCTACTATCAAACAAACGCACATTAAAACGTGACGGAATGTATGTTTACATACACGCAATGCATCGCCATTGTTATCAATTTGGAGAAACCTCACAGTTACATCAACGATATATTTAATCGCCTACCAATACTACCGGTCTATTGTTCTTATCGCGATTTCTCAGATTAGCGAACTTCCTAGATTGATACCTAACATGCTTTTGTAAAGGGTCATTTATAGACAATCAGAGGTTCTTTCACTCCGAACGAATCTGACTTTGGATTCTGGTTTAACGATAGAAGTGCTTTAGATGTGCAGGTCTTACATAGTTTGTATTTATTTTACTTTAATTTTTCTATATCAATTTTCATAAAACACATTAACATGCTATTAATTATTAATTGTTTTGCTACGTTTTCTTTTGTAATCAATATATTTGAAGATAATCAATTTAAGAAAATAGTTGTTTTTTATAAAATTGAAGTAGCAAACGGGCAGAAGTCCTCCTGATGGTAAGTAGTCACTGCCATGGAGATCTCAAATCAATCACAAGTGTTTAGCTATTCCTGAGAACAAAGTTGCTCGCCTGATATAATAGTTAACTAGCAGTTTCACTACTCCACTGATATACAGTAACTGCTTCACGCTAGAAGTAGGTCTGGCGGTAGTAGGTACCTCTTTAGTCGAACTAGATAGGTCCTACGTTCTACTGCCTTGCACTAACACGGAATTGTTTATGAAAACGGTGTTTTGTACTTCGAAGCATTATTTTTTTAACTACCTACATCATGTTTATTATTTTCTTTAAGACAGAAACGAACACAAGTAAATGCTACTTTATTATTTGTATGAATATTTAGTCTATTTCTTGTAAGTAATTGTTAACCTTAAGGGAAATATTAATAAAGATTTTAACTATAGCCACTAATGTTTATCGTCATAAGTTCTTTTTTATTCTAATGTATCTTATGTATATCTAAGATAACCAATATAATCAATACGTAACAATTCGTCACTACACCGGCACATTCCAACCGACTACGCTATAGACGCACCTTCGCACCAACTAGAGTATGTAAACACCACACGGTTCTCACGACGCCAATCATTTATATTCATCAATAATTTTGCAACTGTTCTATCTTACTTTCGCTGTGTATACTATGTATGATAAGTGGATTATATACTAATTACGTAATTACGTATATAAAAATACGCATGATGAAAATTAACGCAAACAAGTGGTTAATGTCGAATAATAATAATACAGCACATGCATGAAGAGCCACTGATAATAATTTAATAATTATTTATGATAAAGTTTTATGTTTTTTTATGTTTTTACTTCAGGAGTAGAGGCATACGAAGATTTAAAAACTCATTTTTAAATTTACGAAAATAAACCACACAGGTTCAACGTCTTCTTTTTATTTTATATATATACAAAAAATGATTAAAAATGGTAAACTCTAATTATAATTAGTAGGTACCTAAATCAAAAATGTACCCTTATAAAAAAGCTTTGCCCAAGATCTAAAGGTCTTTGCTACATGCTGTAACATATTCTCTATATGATATAAGCTAAAACCAAAGTATAACACTGACTATAATTGACAATTAAAGCTTGTAACAAGGAAAGTAATAAATCATTTAACTTGCCTTAATGTATATAAGATCGAACATAAAGTAGATTATTGAATCATTTTCGCATACAAATACTATATTAAAGTATATAATTGCAGAATAAAACGTATCTTTTATATATTATGCATTAAATGACCGTTTAAAGTGATTACACAAATAATATATTAAGGCTAAAACTACTCATCTTCATCAAACGCCAACTGCTTTCACCAATTAAAAGTTTTCAAATGTGTTAATATAGCCTGATATGTCTAGACAACACGTAATGTGTTATGAAATAAAAAGGCGCTTGTTTTGTGTGTTTACAAAATGTGTATTGGGAAATACAAAGCTAATAATATTCACGTTATCTCATTAGTCTTATATTTTAATATCACTAGGTAGTATAAAACAAATCGCTTCCCGCTCTCTGTCCATGTATGTATAAATCTTTAAAACTACTCTATGGATTTCAAAGCCCTTTTTTTAAATAGAGTAATTCAAGAGCAAGGTTTTTATACATAATATACGTAAATTATAGTAGAGAAAGACTGTGAATTTTAATGAACCAAGTTCGCCGAGTCAACTAGTATTTTATGAAAAAAGTTTGTAAGGAGGTAAGTGCGTTCATTGCTCTTTCATCCAAAAAGCTATTGGTTATTATTGGAGTTAATGACGGGAGAACCCGCTGGAATCGCCTAGTATTCAATCTTTTTGCTAAAAAAGTGTTTGCTGAAAAAGCCATTAACAAAAAAGCTGTAATATCACTAATTGTGATAATGGCATACTTATAATTAAGCATAACACATTTTATTTTCGAATATTATAAAAGTGGACATTTATCTAAATTTTTTGCGCGAATGAGAATATTGATGAATAATCGATTCAGTAGTCATAATCGAAAACTGTAGGCCAAGCTAGTAAGAAATATAATAAATGGAGTATAAAGTACCTATTTAATTCGATAGGGTTATTAAGTTTGCCTATTCGTAACGATGTTTATTGCTCACGAATTCTCGTTGTCTCCGGCGAAGACAGGTTAACGCCCAAGCAATAGCCCTAAAGCTCATTTACATTTTATTATCAGACCCACTCAAACGATCATTTATTTCCAATCAGATACTATAATGGGTCTCCATTGTTTTTAAACTACTAAATACTAAGATAAAACGTAGCGGTACTGGTGATAAAGTTTACTGAACTAGAGAATTGGCGCTACGTATTTTAAAGCTTGCCTATAAAGCTGCGTTTATATCTATTTTTTATATATCTGACTGAAGTAGCAAAACGATCATGCAGTCCACCTGATGTTAAGTGGTCACTGCCACCCTTAGACATCTGTAATCAACTTCATACAGAATATTGGTTCCATCTGAAGTCAATCACAGATACGTTGCCACTCCCGAGATGGTCGCCTCATATAAAAGTGTGCCGGCAACTACAATCGAAACGATTCCTTGTTTCACGTTAGAAACAGGTGTGGTGGCAGTACTTCTCCAGTCTTCTTCCATACAATCTGTATTGACGAATTTGTATCAACCGTTATACTACAGTGCAGACACTGACAGTACAGACACAGACAATATCCGTACCAGTCAAAATATTCTATATATGCCAATGAAAATATGCAAAAATCGCATATCGCTTTCTCACGCTTTCTACACTCATAGACCCACAGTAGAATTTTATCCAGGCCTAGAACATGAATCTACACTCATCATTCAGAATATTCAGATACATGTCTGGCCGGGAATCGAACTCGGTCCCATTGCGCGTCAGACCGGAATGGCAATCGCTCCGCCACTCGGGTCGTCTTACATTTAACATTCGTCCAAGACCTACTTAGATTTGCATTAATAATGCTACAGAAGTATGATTCATTTAAAAGTTAAAACAAAGTTTCAAGTGGACTATAACCGAAACCGGTAATCATTATTAAAGCAAACTACAAAAAATACACAATTAAAAAGCATGTTAACCTAATGTAAAAGAAACATACTTTAGCATAATATGTACCTAACTAATATTTTCTATTCAACGATTTGCAATTAAGGGAGGTAAGGTACAATTATAGCAAGCTGGGTGCGAAAAGTCCACAAAAAGTTAACAATGCTCGGAGATCTTTGATAAGTCCATTCAGCTGAGGAAAATCTGTGAGAAATATTACGTGCTAATAAGACAAGCAGGCTCATAATATACTCACTTAATCTTGTAGATGATATTAAAGACGATAACATCTATGATTAACCTAACAGTCATTTGCAGTTCCCATGAATGATTTCGGGGGATTCAGATTGAATGAATAGGTCATGCAATATCCGTCGATATGATGTCCATTTTTAAATATTGGACTCGTCGACAACCCATTATGGTCCCACTGCTGGGCACGGGTCTTCTCTCATGAGAGAGTATTAGGCCATAGTCCACCGCGCTGGCCAAGTGCGAATTGGTGGACTTCACACACCTCCGAGAACTTTTTTTTTTTTTAGAACTCTCGGGTGTGTAGATTTCCTCACGATGTTTTCCTTCACCGAAAAGCAGTGATAATTAAATTCTAATACGCACATAATCTTTAGAAAAATCAGTGGTGCGTGCCGGGGTTTGAACCTCAGACCTCACGATCGAGAGGGCCAGTTTCAACCATTAGGCTATCACTGCTTAATATTGGACTACGACGCAGTAATCTACAGTACAACTGATGACGAATGTTTACTAAAGACCAGGCACATCAGAGATCGTCACTAGATAATTCAACTTAATCTCTGCAACCGCCTGCGTTGCTAAGTTTATATGCCTTGTATGTCCAATTGTCCCTGCTCTAACTCGCACTTCAACTTTAATTCTTAACACCATCATTATACACTAGGAATAAAACATTATTAGGATTACCGACAATCATTCATTTCATATTATTATATTATATTATGACTTATACCTAGAGCACTGAAAATATTTTTAAAAAATTCGCCAATAGGTAGTTACCAATAATAAAGCGCTCTCAGAGTTCCTAACATTTACCATATAATTTCATGCTTCAACGCCACTGGACTGTGAGCTCTTCCCCGTTATACATATTAAATGATAATTCCGTAATGTATTACGTTACGTAAGTATTCCGTGAAGCGCGACTGTCCTGCACTTCTCACGGCGATCTGTGGTCCATGGCGCCTGACCAGGGAGGGATCGTGGGAGATGCAACGAAAAGTTGCGTTTTTATCATCAAACAAGCCGCTAAGACACAAGACAACACAACGGTGCGTTCATTCATAAAAAGAAACTTCTTTAAATTTTTGATTTGCGACTTTATCACCAAGTCCGTTCGCTTTATGGTATAAACTCGCGATACATAAATTTTGAGTTATTTCTTTTTATGAATAAATGTGCGACAAGCTTTGAGAGTTACTTACTTTAAGCAGCATATTATTTACTTTAAACAGCATATATGGAATCAATCAAATATTCCCCAATATAAATTTACGAAAATTCGCTTACTATTTTTGATATGTAAAAATAATCCTCTGATATTCCTGCTAAACAATTTGTGATAAATGAAAACTTCAAGCCTGTGTAATATCTAATAGAGACAGAAGTGTATGGTAATTAAGTAGCAAAAATATTTTATAAATATTTTAAGTTAGAAAATTGACAACCGACTTCATCATTTAAATTTTCACTTGTACTAGCGTTGACTGTTACGATAAATCAAATAACATAAATACAAAGCTTTTATCCAAATACGTATGATACTTAAATGTTTTTAATTTATTTCCTAAGCCATTCAAATATAAATTTGACAGTAGAAACATAATAATTTGCAAAGTCATAATCCGAGCAAACATTCTAGTCTAGTACTCAGTATAAAAGATTATTATTATTATTATTACTCAGGATTACTTAAAAAAGTACTCAGTATAAGAGACATCAACTACTTTCACAATTAGTATGTAAATACGTTTATACCTTATAATAATAAGATTTTGATCTAAGTTGTAGAAGTTCACACGCAACGGTTATGAAGGGAAATCAACGGATGTTGATACGTTTTATACAATTTGTGAAATGTTTATATTTCCTTAATGTGCCGTGTGGTGTCGGCCTTTTAGAATAGCACCACTCCCTCTCTTCCCGTGGATGTCGTACGAGGCGACTAAGGGACACAAATCCAAGAGATGGGCAGCAGCATCTCCTTGTGTAACTTACACCTACTGCGGTCACCAACACGCTTGCCAGGCGCGGTGACTATCGGCAAAAACCCCCAATGGAAGGTGCAGAAGAACCCCGGCCCCCAGTCCCCGGCAGCCCCGCTATTCCAGGCTACGGTAGCAGCCTAGGTAACGGCGGGGCAGGGGGTGCTAAGAATCTCCGGCAGAGATCCGGCTACCGCAACCGACGACTTCTGCACCTGGCAACATACAACACCAGGACACTGAGGACCGACGAGAAGATACAGGAGCTGGAAGAAGAGATAGACAAGTTGAACTGGAGTGTTTTGGGATTGTCTGAAGTCCGAAGACAGGGTGAGGACACGATAATCCTAAAATCGGGCAACTTGTTCTATCACCGGGAGGGCGACCACCTGTCTCAGGGTGGTGTCGGGTTCCTCGTCCACAAATCCCTCGTCAACAACGTGGTAACAGTCGACAGTGTGTCGTCAAGGGTAGCGTACCTTATACTCAGAATATCTAAACGGTATTCGCTGAAGGTCATACAGGTATATGCGCCGACTTCGACACACCCAGACGATGAGGTCGAGGTTATGTATGAGGACGTAAGTAGAGCCATACATACCTCAAAGACCCACTTTACCGTTGTTATGGGGGATTTTAACGCAAGACTAGGCACGCGGAACGATGGCGAGCGGAAGGTGGGGCCCTTTGGAATTGGACAACGGAACCACCGAGGCCACTTGCTTGCCAACTTCTTGGAGAGGGAAGGCCTCTTTATGATGAACTCTTTTTTCAGGAAGAAGGCACAGCGAAAGTGGACTTGGATAAGTCCTGATGGTTCATCTAAAAACGAGATAGACTTCATTTTGGCAGACAAACGGCACATATTTAATGATGTCTCTGTGATCAACAGGGTGAAAACCGGAAGTGATCACCGGATGGTAAGAGGCACATTAAATATCAACGTAAAGCTGGAACGGTCACGCCTAATGAAGTTTACGCTCCGACCAACACCTGTCCAAATCCAGGGCTCCGAAGAGTTTCAACTTCAGCTACGAAATCGTTTCGCGTGTCTCGATTCTTGCGTTTCTGTGGACGAAATTAACACCAAGGTAGTAACAACTGTCCACGAGGTGGGGTCTAAGTACTTTAAGACCCACTCCAGTGGTAGGTCTCGGATTTTCTCAGAACATACTCTCGGTCTCATGAGGGAGAGGCGAGAACTATGTGTGCAGTCTCCAGCCTCAATGTCGAAATACAGACTGCTCAATAAACAGATCTCTCAGAGTAGGCGACGCGATTGGCGTGCTCATAACACCCATCGCGTAAAAGACACTATTGAGCGAAACCAGGGCTTGAGAGTGTTCGCCAGGGATCTGTGCGTTGGGCAGAGCCTGCTGACGAGGTTGAAGACCGAATCGGGCACTATGGTTTCGTCTAACTCCGATGTTCTGAGGGAAATTGAGAAATACTACGGACAGTTGTATGCTTCCGCACGAGCTCCCGCCCGTAACAAGGCGGGCGACAAACGTGCCAAACTGACCCGACACTATACTGAGGACCTCCCGGACGTCAGCCTGTACGAGATTAGAGAGGCTCTCAAACAGCTGAAAAACAACAAGGCACCGGGCGATGACGGAATCACAACAGAGCTGCTAAAAGCTGGCGGTAAACCCGTACTAGTGGCGCTCCAAAAGTTGTTCGATTCCGTCATTACTAGCGGGACAACCCCGGAAGCGTGGAGCAGAAGCGTAGTGGTGCTGTTCTTCAAAAAGGGCGACAAAACTCTTTTGAAGAACTACAGGCCCATTGCGCTTCTGAGCCACGTGTATAAGCTGTTTTCGAGAGTCCTCTCTAACCGCATTGCACGCAGGCTAGACGACTTCCAGCCTCCCGAACAAGCCGGTTTCCGAAAAGGCTACAGCACCATAGACCACATTCACACGCTGCGGCAGATTATACAGAAGACCGAGGAGTATAATCTGCCGTTATGTGTTGCTTATGTGGACTATGAGAAAGCCTTCGATTCTATCGAGACCTGGGCGGTGCTGGAGTCCCTTCAGCGATGCCAGATCGACTATAGGTACATCGAGGTGCTGAAGTGTGTATACACTGCCGCCACCATGTCAGTCCGAGTACACGACAGAAGCACAAATCCAATCCAACTGCAGCGGGGAGTCAGACAAGGTGATGTTATATCGCCGAAACTGTTCACCGCTGCGTTGGAAGATTTGTTCAAGCTGATGGAGTGGAAAGGTCTTGGCATTAACATCAATGGCGAACACATCACGCACCTTCGATTTGCCGATGATATAGTCATCTTGGCAGATTCGCTGACGGACCTCAACACAATGCTAGGCGACCTCAACAGTGCCTCACAACGGGTGGGTCTTAAGATGAACATGGACAAGACGAAAATCATGTCTAACGTCCATGTCACACCCGTACCGGTAGTTGTTGACGGCACTCCTCTCGAAGCTGTCGACGAGTACATTTACCTGGGACAAACGATCCGGATGGGTAAGTCCAACTTTGAGAGGGAGGTCACTCGAAGAATCCGACTCGGCTGGGCTGCGTTCGGGAAATTTCGTAGTATCTTCTCGTCCACAATTCCTCAGTGCCTGAAGTCGAAACTATTCGAGCAGTGTGTGTTGCCAGTGATGACCTACGGCGCCGAGACGTGGTCCTTCACTGTAGGCCTCATTCGGAGACTCAGGGTCGCTCAGCGTGCTATGGAGAGGGTTATGCTCGGAATTTCGCTACGAGACATGATTCGCAACGATGAAATCCGTAGACGAACGAAGCTTACCGACATAGCTCTCAAAATTAGTAGGCTGAAGTGGCAATGGGCCGGCCACATCGCTCGCAGGACCGATAACCGATGGGGAAGGAAGGTCCTCGAGTGGCGACCACGTTTAGGCAAAAGGAGTACAGGTCGCCCCCCTACCAGGTGGACCGATGACTTGAAGAAGACAGCGGGAAACCGTTGGATTCAGAGGGCACAGGACCGGTTGGAGTGGCGCCATTTAGGGGAGGCCTATGTTCAGCAGTGGACATCAAAAGGCTGATGGATGGATGGATGGGATGGATTATATTTCCTTGTATCTTGCGGTACATTTCGCGGATGTTTACCTAGCTCATCTGTTAATAACGCTGTTATGTGGAAATCTGTTTTTTTTATATTTCAAGTTTTAAGCGCCAATTATGTATCAAAGAATGAACATTAACAGATTTCGAGAGAATACTCGTACTAGGAAGGTGTTCTTTTTATATACCCTCTTCCTTCAATCTTATCCAAAAGTCAGTAAAAATATTTACCAATGTTGCAACTACACATACATTTTTTTGCATCGAATAAATATTAAAATACTTTAAAGCTGGACATAGTAATTTAATTCAAATAGATGATTACCTATAAAAAAAACATAAATAACTTAGAGACTATTTCCATTAAAACGATTTCACTGCCTGGACTAGATGTACATGTACTAAAAAAACAATAATAATAATCACCAGACAATAATAAATATCGTATTATACATATATGTTCTTTTGATTTTGACCACCATACGGTCTAACTTCATTTAGATATTGCGCCCAAATTTAATAAAGCCCAATTAGGCTAAATTCACATGATATTACAGTAACCGCAATATAGATATAGATTAGAGCAAGCGGGAAGGTGGAAGCAACCGCGATCCCACAGTTATCCCGCCATAAACTGATACTGTAGACCATGTCTTTCCATTTCTATAATACTGCCATTAATACAGGGTGCTCTGTTAATAGACCGCTTAGTCCATAGGTCCTAGGCTAGGCAGGAAGTAGTATATCGACATTTTCGGTAACAAATGTGTAGGTTTTCGTATTTAAAAACAATTCTTCTTACTCAATTGAATATTGACGTTCGGTTTATATTTGTTTTTAAAAAGCGCTTGAGAATGAACAACGTTGATACACAATTACATGACTAAAGGGTAATACGAGTATTTAACGGTTTAATGTTTATATGCATATTTATTTGTGTCAGTTATATTTACAAAAACTAATATCAAACTCAGGACACAACCGAATTATAGGGCAGCGACTAAATACCACCTATTTGGCATGAAAAACCGCACTGCCGCTTCTTGTCTTGTATTTATCAGAACACAGCTATCTAGGTCGTAGCCGAAGAATTCTACATTTTATTGGCAATTGTAACGAATTAAAAAGTGTTAACCAATTTTTCAAATCATATGTTGTGTTTATTTTATAGCAATCTCTCTTTTATGCTTTATAATGTTACTTACTAGTCACCCGCCGCTACGGTCGAAATTCAACCGTAATTTAAATTAAAAACTAAACTTCATATTATCCAAAGTGGCACCAATATTATATAAAGACATTGAATGTTCTATTTCGTTTACTATGTATGGCTGTGTGTCAAATGCAAGGTGGTGAGTGTAATGTGTTTTTAATTGATTTTATGTATGTTTTATGCATTATTAGAAAAAAAAAATTGCATTGCGCAATCCTTCTCTACACCAACTATAAGCATGCGTAACTTCATACTCCTCCATCTGCGGCAAGTATCTTTAAAACGAATCACAAGCGTTTGCATATACATGCACGTATTAATATATAGATAATCACAATGATAAACTAATCATAAGTACATGTTAGTACTAAGTAAGTGTTATTAATTTATGCACCCTGTATATAGTTCTCTTTTATAAAAAAGACCTCTAATAGAAAATGACGTAACTTCAAATACTGCAACGAGGCCTATTTGTTTTGTAGTAAGTAACGTAGAGTTTGTACAAATGGTGCTCTACATTACAAATGTTTTATAATGCAATAGTAATTATAAATGATTAGGAAACATAACACCTGTTCTGAACATGTTAGAATTAAAAGCAATTGATTCCAATATAATTATCACTTATACATTATACGGATGCGAAAATTTAATATTGATTTAACATCCCTTTGAAGTACTTGAAAATATAAAACGTAACATGAAAGTCACCTGGGTAAGTGGAACTGACCCATGGACCTGAGTTTGACAACAGATGTGTTGCCACTCCCGAACTATATTTGACATATCATGAATTAGTAGATCATCCCTACCCTTTCAATCAAATCACAATAATTACCACTCATTCTTTTGGGCTAAAATACGTATAAAGTCCTCCACAACAATCCTAGTTGGCTGAGAAAAGTATCAACGACGTACAGCGTACATGCCAATAATTGGTGGTCGCTGTACCACCAATTACCGCAGGTCAGAAACATCACAATACAATTATATCCTGCAGTCCTTTCCTTTGAGAAAATAACACTTCCTCATTATAGTATCAGTACTAATTGTACCAAAGCTAACATAATGGCGTAACGGACCTATACCTGGTCACCTGAACAGTGACCATCAATTGTAAGTTAACAGAAACACCACAATAAAATTATATCCTGTTTTTGTTCCTTGCGAGTCAAACACTAACGCTTTAATATAGTATTGTTGTCAACCTATTAACATCCTATTAAAAGGCACGGGTTTCTCAGAGTAAGAATGGTTTAGATCATAGTTCTTCACATATGTTACAGATATTTTTAAAGAAGTAACAAAAGTATAGGTATACTTACGGTGTTTACTTTAAGCTACATTTATGTCTAAAGACACTGCACGTAGCACCAGCGTGTCGCAGAAAAATAATACTCTCCCTAATTATAGATGCCTATAGGCAGCAGTTGTCATCATCCAGCATGTGAAGTGAATGTTCACGTGGTACATTTAATTCTTTAAAATTTAATTCAAAATAAGTTGAAAAACGCTTTTTAGTAATTTCAATTTGTGTTTTGAATACTTTTATAAAATACCCTTTCTGCTGCGTAAAAATAAAAAAATGGCGTTTCAAATTTAAATTGCACATTTACCCAAACGAAAAGTAAATGCTAAATTTCATTTCAATCAATTAAGCCTAATGGGTAATTTAGTTGCAAAATTTGACTTACAGATACTACCAGACTAAGTACCAAATTAAAGGATAGCTTACAAAATGAAAAATATAACAATTGACAAGACGTAATCGCACGAGCAAAGCCAACGCTTTACAAAACCGAAGATATAATTGATAGGTAGTAATCGTAAGCAAGCCAACGCTATATGACGAACCTTTGACCGGTCACCTGTAGTAATTAGATCGTTGCGCCGGCGTCTTGCTCCGCTAACTTTCCCACACGAACTTAGATGATGAGATTAAGACGGTTACGCCAAATAAACTCGTGGTAGAAACTTGTGAGATACATATATCTTTTGGTTCACGTTATTGGATGGTAGAGCTCTTGTTTGAATATGTGTCTATTTCTTCCTCGTAATAAGGGTGCTGTCTTTGAAGGTATAAGATATAAAGCGAAGATTTGAAGTTTTCCAGCTTCAATTGTGATAAAAATAAAATATCACTTAGATAGGAATGGGATTCGTAATAAGTAAAAAAGCTGCAGTCTTCAATACCAGTACCCGGTGCGTTGACTATTGGCTAAATCCTCCATTAGGGAAGTCTTTCGTCTAGTTGTGGGCCTAACAAGAAATTATTATAAAAACAATAAAAAAAAGGACAGCTAAAGTTAAAAATTTTAGTCAGATTTTTTTATGTTTTTTAATAATTCATTTCACTTAACACTTATAGAATATGTCCCATAATAGTAACGTAAAAGTGTTATAATATGTATATTTCGTAACGCGTTATTTACTCTAAGTAGGTGTTTACTCTTATATTTTTAACTTATTAATGTATCGTTATATTAACGACATTTACAACTTACAAAGTTTGATTTGGTATGCTTGATACTAAACATATAAAAAGCCATTTTTCGCGCAAATAATTAGTACGCAATATGTATTATTCGTAATATTTTCTAAACCGTTTATCCAAATTACATGCAGTAAAAAGGCAAATTCAATCTATATTAGATGGTTGATTTATTGCAATTATTTATTTTGATAAGGATTAATACAGAACATAAGAAAGCAATCTCGAAATTAATGTGATATTTTTAATAGTTTTTTTTTTAACATAGACGTAATTATTGTGAGTTACCTGTAAGAGACAGAGACATGCTACCACGCCAAATCTTTCTCTATAATTTTACTATATTTTAATAAAAACCGAACTTAAATCCGTTTAGTAGATTTTGAGAAAAACAATTACATACTAGCCGATAGCTTTTAGGTAATTTATTTTACAATAAGTATAAAAGTACTAAAACACATATATATTCGTAATGGTCTACTTACTAGCTTTCATTTGACATCCATATTATTATGGGTTATACATACAAAATCGTCCCTCCTCCCCTTTTTCTCTGATGGCAGACGCCATATAAAAAAATATGGCGTCTGCCATCAGAGATGCCTACTTTCACAACTGAGTCGTTTCAAATGATATGTCATATGTTACAATCCGTTTGGGCTGTAGCGCGTACCAAAGAAATGGACATACATACATACATATATACACAAAATATTACCCTCCTTAAACAGTCGGGTAAAAAGGCAGAAGGACTTTGTGTGAGACTTACATATCCAAAACCTTTTTCGCTTTCAGAGGAGACTCAGACCCAATCGTAAAATAATAATTAATGTTCATCTTATACTATTTATTTTCTCTACATAACTTCTTTTCTCATATAAAAGTCACACAAATTCGAGCTCTCAAAGTAGTTATGCTCAAAGTTTTGTGTTATTTTAATATAATTATTAAGAGTCGGCTATTTGATACTGAACCCCTTTTGAACCTACAGTGAACGTAAACATTAAACTTCACGATGTTTCCATACAATTATTTAAAAAAAAACACACACTATAAAACCGGACAAATCGCTTTTTGACTCATAAAACTTGGAATTTCGAAATTTGGCAGACGGTGACCTAAATGACGTTGTTAACCGAAAAAGCTCGTCCGTTCAAAATCGGAACAAGGATACAATAAGCTTAACGTTCTTTCATGAGTTAGTTCTTCCGAACAATGGGTTTTTTGCTGCGGTCAGGAGCCAAATCCTCCTCAGGAAGGGTGAGTCATCAAGTCACGGGTCGCGCGACTCGGTTCAGCGAGCGCTAAGTCAACGGCTGCGCTGCTCAAACTATATCCAAGTCGGAAATACGAGTTGTTTTTTTATTTCACACGAGCAAACGAGGCTGCAGTCCATCTGGCGGTAAGTTGTCACTGCCGTGACACTTGTAATCAACCTCAGATAAGATTAGAATTTTATCTGAGGTCGATCTCAATTACGCTGCTACCCCTCACGACTAGCTTTGAACAACTTGATTAAGTATATTACCCTTACTAAACCTTTTCAACATAAATACAGCAGCGTATTAGACAGGAACGGTACGGTGGTATCGAGGCACGTAAACTTCTTCCACATTAAAATTTTTTTAAGAATTAAATGATACAAGAAGAATGGAAAGATGCATTCAAAATAGATAAGTAATCTTTAAAACCGTATCTCAGCTTTCTACACACTGAAAATATAATTATTTACTACGTGCAAATTAAATTGCTGTACCGACAACATGTAAAATAAATTGCTATGTTAAATTTTAATTAATTGAAGTACTCAATTAAAGCGGTGATAAAAGCCGCGCTTTGTAAAAAATATAGGAATAATCGAATTCAAAAAATTTATTATTTATGTAAGTGAATATTTATCAAATACCGATAAGCAAATAGATAGTTATTAAACTTTAGCGTGCTACGTTTGAGCACCAACGACCTAATGATGAGGCTATTAGGTTTCATTATTTATAAATTATCCTTTACAAAAAATAAATGCAAATTTGAAACCAATAACAAAACCAAATGTAAACTTGAACATTAACCTTTAATTATGTCCTTAATTCGAAGTCGAGGCGATGTTCCTAGGCGTTATCTATATCTACATAATGAGCTAGGTTGATGCATGCATACAAATGCACATGCAGATAAATGTCATTAGTATTTGCATAAATTAACTTTAAACTATCGTGGAATAGCTAATACGTCGCCACTACTACCGCTATATGAATACTTACTACCTAATACTTATACTACTACCTAGTACTAGCAAATTATTATATTAATACGTGAAGCAAAAACTTGTGACGGATTTTTAAGTAATATGCCGCGGACGGATTAGTATGAAATTTTGCACGGTTATAGTGGACGTAGAGAAGGAGTGCAGAATGTTAATATTTTTTTCAAATAATGCATATATCATACATAAAATCAACTAAAAACACATTACACACACTACCGTGCATTTGTCACAAACACATACATAGTAAACGAAATAGAACATTCAATGTCTTACTATGAAAATACATAACGTCAAAAATGTCAGATGTCTTTGTCAAAATACCGCTATTGCTTTTAAATGCGGCTTAGATAATTAAACCTCTTTTTATATTAAACGGGCGCGTTCAAAATTACTTGAAAATTTAAAAATACTGGAATTTGAGAAATGTACTACTTTGGACAATGAAGTTTAGTTTTTTAATTTAAATTACGGTCGAATTTCGACCGATGCTACGGGCGACTAGTACTACATATTTCATACTCCCTATGACATTCAAAAATATCTAGGAAATAGATTGTCACGTTTGGTTACTAGCGTATTAATAAATGACGATCTGTAAGTTAATTAAGTAATTGTAAAATTACCAACGGAAACTTATTGTCGAAGTTTTATATCTCGATTGTTTTCACAATAAACAACAAATTATAATGCATTTTACGCGCTGTAGCGTTTTTCGTTAGGACAGTTTTGATCGCAAACTTCACATTATTTAATCGATAGGTTTATAAAAGCAATTATCTTTTACGCGATTTTAAAATGGATGACACAGCTAAGAAATTCATAAATATGTAATTTATGTATGACATGTAAATGTACAGATTACATTTTAACTTGAGAGTTTTTAATCCGTTCTAAGACAATAGGCTTACCTTATACGAAAACTCGTAAAAAGCTTAAGAGGAAGGTTCAATGAAGCATGTTATAACACGGCATATTCTATTGAAAGGCAAGTGTGTCTAAAGGGTCGTCGGAGCGGGTAATACAGCTTAAACGAATGTCGGATATGGTGGCTACTTGACTTCGAACTATTATTGCTTATCAAGTAAAAATGGTACAAACAGAGAGCAATTCAAGTAGCAAGGAGCGTACAGTTCACCTTATGGCAAGTAGTCACTGTTGCCCATGGACATCTGGAAGCAACTTGGTATACATAGGTTCTATCTGAAGTCGATCACAGTTTCTTTGCTACTCTCGAGGGCTGAGATAATCGCTCATATAAAAGTTAGCCGCACCATACCCTTCTTCCGAAACGCAAGAACTGATTCACGCTAGAAATAAGTGTAGCGGTTCTACCTCCGAGTTCGAACTACTCGTAAGAAAAAGTTGATGTTAGTTGATCCTTCCTATTCTGTGAGGAGACCCATATCAGTACTGAAACAGTATAGGTTGACGATAATGATAATGATGGAAAGTATGGACGAAAAGTTAACTGATTAAGGGGTATTTTCTGTGTCGATCCATAAACAAATAAAAGATGAGGTTTCATCCTGCCACACCTGCATGGCATATTTTTTCTGATTTAGTTTTAGTATTTTATAGGAACCTTATCTACATGTTTAATACATAATGAATGCCGTATGTTTTAAGAGAGTTATTTATTATTGTAATGTTTTTTTATTACATTGCAAATTCTACGAATACCTATATGAAGTCTCGATTAAAATGGGAAGATGACTTTCCCGTGTGAAATGTATAGGAATGGTATTAATAAAAAATAAACGTAAGTACCTATAAATAAATGCAAAGAATTATCTTGATTTAATCTAATCACTAAGATCATCCTACCGTGAACATCGCTGCATGAAATCAGGACATGAAAATAGTTCATGGAGCAAACCTCATATCGTTTGCGCCGCAGTAGCGATCCAGATCTTAGTTTTCACACGTCTCATGTTTTCCCCATGAGAGCCACAATGGATACATTTACACATGACACACAAAGGTTTCTCACAGTTCATTTATGAAACAGATGTCTACAATAAAACGGACGAATAAACCGCTTATTCTCCTATTATTTTAACATTAGTTTTCGTACCACGGAAGGTATAGGAAGTCGGGTATTAGACAAGATTTGAGAGGTATTTCCGGACACTCATGGTGGTCTCATTGAATTATACACGTATAAGATAACGTAATCAAGGTTGACATTATGAGATAATTTCTCCATTTCCTCCCCAGATGGGGCACGCTAAGGAAATAATGGCAATTATTAGGCAGATTGCTTAAACGGTAGAATCGTGGTCGCATAGACACGAACTACTGAAATGCGTTAATTAACTTGAATAAGGCATATTTTCATCTACAGCCTTTTTAAGGTTCTGTAGACATATCTATAATTTAATATCTGAATATCGTCTTAGGGCCGACACATTTTTATATATTGGACGTCAGTCAGCGAATACCTACATACATACTAAGTATATTCAACTAAAAATATTAAACTTGACATCTTGGGCATATTTTCCCCATAGTTTTTATTTATTCTCTACCAAGTAGTCTATTTGTGTGTTTCATAAAAAATATATTTATGCATCAAATCATAAAGTTGTTATAAGTATCAAATATAAGATTCATTAATATATTTTAGAGACTATCCATAAAAAACGAGTTAAAAAGAAATAATTGCCAATTAGGTAGCTATAATTTAATAATGAAGTGAAGAGCATTAACTTTTATAGCGCTCATTCTTACAATCATAATTATTAATGGTATAGTAAACAGATATAACTTTTGCTTATAACCAAATGTATTTAACTATGTATACTGTTTATTTCAAAAAGATTGTCTTCAAGTGTTAAAGCAAAGGCAAATAATAAAAATGTATTAGTGATAATATATTTATATATTTAATTTTGTTTATAGCTTTTTTTTGGTGTATAGTTGTATGTATTGGTATGTAGTATAGTATAGTATAGTATATGTAGTTGTATGTATATATTTAAGTATATATTTAAAGCATTTTTTTTTTGTTTTTTTTTCTTAAATTTCCACCTGCCGCAAATTTTCCAGCCACCCAGAGTTGACTGGCAGAGAATGCCATCAGGCATTAAGTTTACCCTATTGTAACTTTTATTTTATAGAGGTGCAATAAATAAATAAATAAATAATATTTCCGCAAAAAATAATCTACAGATACTTTAGCTGATTGTAATCGGTCACGCCTGCAGACCTCTTCAATCAATAGATAGTGAAAAAGCGTTGTTATTTCTGTACGAGTCTTTATGAGTACCTATGTAAGTAAATCTTATAATTGCAACACCAGCCACCAAGCAACCGAAATATAACATCTACCGGAGGGAGATAGGAGAGCTGCCATGAGACTGATTGTGGTACAAACTTACAAAGAAGTCACATCCTGGAAATTTCTACTACCTTCCATATCCTTTAAAGTATTTTGTCATTAAAAAATCGTTTAACAAACAGACTATCTTTATTTCGTTTCATCAGTATGAGTTCACGCAAGTTAATAGAACAGTTATAAACACGTAATCCGTGACTAAAATCCGCCCACAGTCAGTCCCACGACCTACTGATACATTGAATAACATGTCATAAATTACAACTATTATTGCTAAACGCACACTTTTCTATACTGAGACAAAACGCCCGTGAACCGTGACGGATGCAGTGAAGAGCTGTAAGTGGAAATGACCCAGAGAATTAAAGCACCCATTCGGATCGGACCGTGGGACTCTCCACAAGTCACTATTAAAATGAAGGCCCTCGATTTAATTGTAATTAAATGCATAGGAATCCACTTTTTAATTTTGGATTTCATGGAGTACGTAAGCAGTATGTACGATACAGTTTTTATTACCTGCAAATAATTGTAAGATTGCCTTGCACACAATTACCATTCCTGTTCGTTTGGATAAATACTCAGTTTTTCGATGAATACATTACTTCTAATCCAACTTTATTATTAAGAAAAAGAGTTGAATTTGTCTCGATTTGTTCTATTTATCATGTGGATTGACTGCAACAGGACACATTTTTGAATTCATTCCTTCTTTAGGCGCGTTCAGCACTTTCTGGGTGAATTAAAATCATCATTGTTACCGAACGCTTTCCATAAAGTATATGTGTGCCGTGGATATATGTACACAGAGATACTGAACTCTGTGCGTATATTTTTTTTAAATTTTAGTGCTATTATAACGGTTATTTTATATACTGTTGTAACATTAAAACAAGTGCGATCGGATGACAACTACTTTATTCGTATAAAGAGGGTTATTACAATATTACAAATATTAATATACCCACAACATCTCCCCCTTAAATAGGATTTACAGAATATAACATAAACATTACACACAATATCCCTTTCCCCTCAGAAAAAAAATGTATATGTATAAATTACACAAAGCGAAGAAAAAATCAAATACCCAAAACCTTATTCAATATTTTAATATAAAATAAACTAAAATGATGAATTTGAGTTAAAAAATTCTTTAGCCCTTTTACGAGTGATAGGAGGGTTATAGGTCATTGCGGACGCGCCCGCGCATCGCGCCGCCAGCCGACTCTCATCGCTAGGTATATACTCCTCGTCCTCGTAAACAGGCGAATTTTCCCTATTTTTTAATAACATATCTTTCTCGTTTACCAAGCTAGTATTATTTTGCTCACCAGCCATACATTTAATTAAATGTCTACGATTACGTCGGTATGCTGCACCTAGTTTATTTTTGATAATATATGATCTCGGAGTATGACATTTAGAATGAATTTGCCCGTGTATTCTTCTATTTCTATCAAGCATAATAACGTTATCGCCGACATTTAATTCTGGCAATTCTTTCGTATGTCTATCGTAGTACAATTTACTTTTACATTGTTTATCTAACAACACCTTATATTGTTTAGTGTTACATTTTTTAGGTAACAGTAAATTAGGATGAGCGGGCAATCTACAGTTTAATCTACGGCCCATCAATAGTTGTGCAGGAGACTTTAAATTATCACGTGGAGTATTTCTATAACTTAGCAAATCTAGTTGAAAATCTGTACCACTATTTATAGATTTAATAAGCATTTTCTTAATTGTTTGCACAGCTCTTTCACTCTTACCGTTCGACTGTGCATAGTTCGGAGACGACGTTATGTGCTCAAAACCCCATTGTGCAGCAAATCTTTTAAAATCACGACTACAAAACTGAGTTCCGTTGTCACTAATAACATTTTCAGGAATTCCATACCTTCCGAAATTTTCTTTCATTGCATCAATAATCGTATTAGACATTATATTTTGTAATAATTTAACTTCTATAAATCCCGAATAATAATCTACTATAATCAAATAGTATTTTTTTCTATATTCGAAAATATCTGTACCAACCTTATTCCACGGTAAACTTGGAATAGCAACAGGTATCAAAGGTTCCCTACCTGGAGCATTTAAACTCTCCTGACACACTTTACATTTTTTAACATACAACTCAATGTCCCGGGTGATGCCCGGCCAAAACAAAACCTCGCGCGCGCGCCGCTTGCATCGGTCCACCCCTTGGTGACCGTCGTGTATTTTGATTAACATTTCATTTCTTAAGGAACTAGGAATAAGCACTAGTTTATTTTTAAAAATAATATTATCAATACAAAACAATTGATCTCTTATTGACCAAAAATATTGTAAATTATTAGGAATAACATGCCGTCGTTCAGGCCATCCGTTATTTATAAAATTTAATAGTTGACACAATTCTGAATCTTTAATTGTTTCTTTTCTTATAAGCTGCATCTTAGCTTGTGAGATAGGCAGACTACTGATTAAATAATTAACTTGGTAAAGTATACCTTTACTTATGCTATCATCGTACAAAATAGGGAGCGGTGCACGCGACAGAGTATCAGGTAAATACATAAATTTTCCCGGTTTATATGTTACTATTAAATCATATCCTTGCAATCTAAGTAGCATTCGCTGTAAGCGCACTGGGACCGATTCTAAAGACTTTTTAAAAATGCTCTCCAAAGGTTTGTGATCCGTTTCAACATATATTTTATTTTTTCCGAAAATATATTGATGGAACTTTTCGCACGCGAAGACAATGGCTAGTAATTCCTTTTCTATCTGCGCGTACCGAGTCTGTGTAGCGGTGAGCGTGCGCGACGCGTACTCAACGGGCCGGCCGCCCTGCAGCAACACGGCGCCCAGTGCAGTGCTGCTCGCGTCCACCGACAACACCACCGGTTTCGACACATCAAACAGTGCTAATACAGGGGCATTACACACTAAATCTTTTAATATGGAAAAACATTTTTGATGACCTAGTTCCCAGCTCCAGTCTACATCTTTTCTTAAAAGTTGAATTAATGGGTATATAGTTTCTGAATAATTTGGTATAAATTTCGACAGATAGTTTATTGCACCCACGAATCTTTCTAAAGCCTTCTTATCGGTTGGGGGAGGCATATTTTTAATTGCAATTACTTTAGTTGGGTCTGGTTTCATACCGGTTTTGTTAAAGACATGTCCTAAATACACTACTTCTTCTACACATATTTTACATTTATTTTTGTTAAATTTAAAATTTATACTACGTGCTTTTTTTAATAACTCATACAGCCGCGAATCATGTTCTGCCTTTGTGCGACCCCAACAAATGATATCATCTATAAATGAATCTACACCCTCTAATCCTTCAACAAGTAATTGTTTAACCTTTGCATGAAAAACCTCTGGAGCGCAATTCAATCCGTAAGGTAACCTCAAGTATTGGTACCTGCCGAAAGGTGTCGCAAACGTACACAAGTCAGCGCTCTCAGCATCTAGTTGCACACACCAGAAGCCCGAATTAGCATCCAAAACTGAAAAATACTGTGCCCCATGCAACTTACTCGCTATCTCGTTAAGAGTAGGCAGTTGGAAATGAGCCCGCTGTATGGCCTTGTTTAACGGTCGAGGATCGAGACATATACGTAAATCCCCATTCTTTTTGGCCGCAACAACCATAGAATTTACCCAACTAGTAGGATGTTCTACCTTTTTAATAATGTTAAGATCTATCATTCTACTTAACTCCGCTTTTAACCGATCTCTAATATTGAGCGGAACCTTACGAGAACCACTTACCACTGGCTGTACTGATTCATCTATCACTATATGATATTTTCCTGGTAAACAACCTATTCCATTAAACAAGTCATTAAATTCTGACATATTAATACCGTTAACGCGTCTTATCAAACCTAAGTCGATACACGCTTGTCGGCCCAGAACGCTTTGACAATCAATGTTAGCTATAGCAAACTTTAACACATACATTTCATTTTTATACCACCATTTTAAATCGCATACACCTTTTACCGGTATAATGTCACCGCTATAAGATTGCAACTTTATATTACATTTTACGTTGAGGACCGTCGGAGAATATCCTAAGGATAAAAATCTTTTAAAAGATAATACATTAATATCAGCGCCGGTATCTAATTTAAATGTTTCTTTTCCAAACTCACCTGTTAACGTCTCATGCCACTCATCTTTTGTATCTGGCGACAATCTCTCCTTATGAATATTCCGTAACATAGAAACATAGAATGACTCACCGACTTCGTCCTCAGAAGTACTATTATTATCTAACGATACATTATGCACCTTTTTCAATCCTGACTGGCACATCCTAGCGTAATGTCCGAAATTCCTACACACATAGCACTTAATATTTCTAGCCGGGCACGTTCCCGGCCCGCACCGTAGGCCGCAACCCGGGCATCTCGCGTCACTCACGCGCTGACGTGGCCGCTGCAGCGCGCCGCGCGCCGCACCGCCACCGCCACGGACACGCTCCGAACCGCCGCCGCGTCTTCCTCGGGTCTGCACCGCATTAATAGTTGCTATTCCCGTATTTGACATGTCGGTCATTCCATTTATCTCCCGGCACTCTAGCCGTCTGCTGCTATCACAAGACAATTCATCCGCCTGACATATTTTTACTGCTTTATCGAGCGTCAGATCTTCAGCTCGGATGAGACGATCTCTTACCACGGAGCTCCTTATGCCACACACTATGCGGTCACGAATTAATTCTTCTTCTAATGTCGCGAACTCGCAAAATTTACTAAGTAGCTTTAAGGCCGTGACGCATTGACAAATAGATTCGCCCGGATCTTGATTACGAGTAAAAAAATTGTACCGTGCTAAAGTAACATTTGGTTTAACCCCAAAATAATCATCGAATCTTTTCAGTAATACTGTGACGTCATCTCGTTCCTTGTCGTCTAGTGTGAATGTTTGATATATATCAAATCCATCAGGACCGATGAGATTAACGAGTAGGCTTGACTGAACTGCTGGTTCTTCTTTATATACTCCGGAGGCTTTCAAGAATAAATTAAACTGAGTCTTCCAACGCCTCCACGCGTCAGCCCGGCTGACGGGGCTGCCATCAACACATAATTCCGCCGGCGGTCTTGCGTGTTCCATACTTTTATACTTTAGCAAGTAGCAACACGCACTAACTGTTTTTCAGACAAGATATTCCCAATAACTCGCGTAAAACAATTAATTTACCGCTGCCACCATGTTGTAACATTAAAACAAGTGCGATCGGATGACAACTACTTTATTCGTATAAAGAGGGTTATTACAATATTACAAATATTAATATACCCACAACATATACAACATTCAGTGTTCCCCTTTTATCCCAAGTGCTAACTGCTGGAAAATGGTATTAACTTCTATCCCTTGTTTACCACCTATAGTGTAATAAAGTGGTCACTAATTACTATGTTTAATGATGACGCAGGTGGCGAGGGTGTCTCAGTAGTGTCTAGTTCCCACGGGGTACCTTCCGGGGGCCGCGACCCGTGACGCCGCTACCGTCTTGGCGCCTCACATTGTTCAATAGCTCCCAGACTGGGTTATTACGTTGAAGTGCACACCGTTCGTATACTAGCGGGTTATTAACAAAAGTTTTGAAGATATTACATACTAGTCTCAGTGCCGGGTTAGCCACATAGCAAGAGTAGCAAGTGCTACGGGCCTCGCGACTAGAGGGGCCCCGCAGCATAATACCTAATATTTTACTATCTTTGCTATCCTAAACACTTAAACTGAAAGAAGTAGATAAAGAAAGTCCACTCTAATTTTTCCCAGATTAAATCCAGAAAAATTTACTTCTAACCGTTTTGTTTTATTTAATACAATTACTTAAGGTAAAGTATGGGCCTCCTCATCTCTCATTCTGGGAGAAGACCCGTGCCCAGCAGTGGGCCAATAATGGGTTGAAGCGATGGGCCTCCTGTCATAATTTGCTACAGGCCCCGCGCTGGCTTAATCCGGCACTGATTAGCTTCTGATCACCTTTTAGAAGGTGTTAGAGGACTGTAATTCGACCCTGGAGAACAGCAGTGTTAAGCGTTGCTGGGTTCTGGTATGAATGATTACAAGTATTTATGTGTAATAATAGTGGCAAATTAACATTAGGTGGACTGTATGCTCGTTTGCATTAATATTATAGTTAAAAAAGGCTTGAAAGGTCAGCTCATGAATCTTCCTGGAATTTTCAGAAAAATTATACGGTTCTTCGATGGCACTACGAATATATGTAATTGATTTCGAGTGTTACTCGGATTTTTATTTAGCTACGAGAATACCAGTACAGAATAATAATGCCAGTACAGATCTAACAACGATTTGACGACCCGCGTGGCGCTGCGGTTACCATACCGGTCTGACACGCAGTGGGCCCCGGGTTCGATTCCCAGCCAGACAGGTATCTGAATGATGAGTTTAGATTCTTGTTCTGGGTCTGGGTGTTTGTGTATTCGTCTTTGTGTGTGTCCAGGGCACCCACGACACAGGAGAAAATCCTACTGTGGGGCTATGAGTGTAGAAAGCGTTATAAAGCGTTAAAGCGTTAACAATAATTAAATATCGGCGAATGTTGCAGTTTACTTTCGTTTTACTTTATACGAATGTAGAGCTAATTTTCTCTCATAAATATGACTTTGAACCCTCCAAAGGACTATTTACTTTGCCTTTGTTTAATTGAAAATGTTACTCACTAAGTACCTTCACAATAATATCAATACTATGAGAAGTGATACTCATTTATTATGCACGCCACAGCATCAGAAGAAAGGTTTCTTTTTGTCCGTGATATTTTTATTAACATTTATTTATGCGACGCACTGCAGTCAGAGTCCGCACAATGTCCAGAAGCATGAATAACACAGATTATTTATTCTGCTTCTGTATTAACAATTATTTAATTGTTAATACAAAAAGCGCTGCTACATTTTTACTTGCTGTAGCAGAATAAGGAGAATGTCATCTAAGTGTACAGATTAATCTTCTATCTTCTATCTATACTATAATAAATCTGTAAGAGGTCGCTGTCTGTACATGGAATAGATTTAGGTGAAAACCATTTCTAGAGGTCTTTAATACGATATAGAACCCAAAATAATGGTTTTTAGAAATCTTTTCTGTTTGTCTGTTTGTCTGTTTGTCTGTTTGTCTGTTTGTCTGTTTGTCTGTTTATCTGTTTGTCTGTTTGTCTGTTTGTCTGTTTGTCTGTTTGTCTGTTTGTCTGTGTGTTTGAAAACGCTAATCTCAGAAACGGCTTATTCAATTTGAATATAATTTTCACTGATGTGTTGTGGGAAACTTCACTTAACATTTAGTGTTTATTTTATGTAAATCGGTTTATAAATAAAAAAGTTATGTCAATTTAAAACTACGCAGAATTTATTCTGTGTTCGATAAGTGTTAATAAGATAAGTAACTGCATAGTTGAATTGGTTGAAACTAAACATGTTATGGTCTGTAAAATGTATTCCTTTGTAATGTATTTTTATTGGATAAGTGTATATCTATGTTATTTGATACTATACAAATCTATATCTCTATATCTATATATACTTATATAAAAACGAAAGGATGCTCTCTCACTCATCTATTGAATAAACATCGTAGAGCCTAAACTGCTAAAGATGAATATGATTTTTACTAGGGGTTCCTTTTATGACGTAGACGTCAGTTAAGAATGAATTTTCTGGTCCCCCCGCCCCCTCCAAGTTAACCCAAATAGGAGATGTAAGTTTGTATGAAAGTCAGTCAATTTTGAGGCCACCTCAATATAATTTAGTATTTCGCCTTGATTTTTATGTTAAAACATCGTTTCAAACCGACTTCCAAAAAGGAGGAGGTTATCAATTCGTCTGATTTTTTTTTTTTTTATTTTATTTTATATTTGTTACTCGATTTCTCCGCACTGGGTGAACGGATTTGGATGATTTTTTTTTCATTTGAAAGGTAGTGCATGTCATAGGGTCCCATTTATTTTTAGTTCACTTTTGACAGTGGCATCCATAAGAAAAGCGCATAAGTCTGATATTTGCATTAACGATGTGCGCGATAAATAGATGAATTACTCAATTTCCCGCCCATCGATTTTGATGATGTTTCTTTTATTTGAAAGAATGTACTTCAAGGGTACTCTGATGAGTTTGATACAGTTCTGATCATAGGATCCATTTCTTTGAAGCAAATTAACGAAATTAGCGATACTCGGCCAAACCTAAGCTGTAGGAGTGCAATTGGTTTGAATGTAGAATGAGATTACTAAGCAGATATTTTCTAAAAAAAATGACCTTGAACTCTTCAATCCTGATGATGCAGGGGTACTGCTAGCCTGAACCGTAGAAGTAAGACAATTTGTTTTTATGGACATATAATAAGATTGTTAAACAAATTCATAGGACAAAAATTTGACCTTCAACTCCTCACCCCTGATGATGCAGGATACTGCTAGCCTAAACTATACGAGAGGGGCATTTGGTGCTTTCAGGTATTTAATATAATTACTAAGCAAAGACACAAGATAAAAATTTCAATCTTCAACTCCTCAAGCCTGATGATGCAGGGTACTGCAAGCCTAAGCCATAGGAGTTGGCCATTTAATGTATTCGGGTATGTAATATAATTACTAAGCAAAGACACAAGAAGAAAATTTTGATCATCATCTCCTCAACCCTGATGATGCAGGATACTGCTAGCCTAAACTATACGAGATGGGCATTTGGTGCTTTCAGGTATTTAATATAATTAGTAAGCAAAGACACATGATGAAAATTTTTACCTTTAACTCCTCAATCCTGATGATGCAGGGTAACTTCAAGCCTAAGCCATAGAAGTTAGCTGTTTAGTGCTTTCGGATATGTTATATAATTACTAAGCAAAGATACAAGTTGAAAATTTCGATTTTCAACTCCTCAAGCCTGATGATGCAGGGTACTGCAAGCCTAAGCCATAGGAGTTGGCCATTTAATGCTTTCGGGTATGTAATATAATTACTAAGCAAAGACACAAGATGACAATTTCGACCTTAAGCTCCTCAGCCCTGATGATGCAGGGTACTGCAAGCCCAAGCTATAGAAGTTGGCTCGCAAGTGCTTACGTATAAGTAATAAGAATACTAAGCAAAGACACGGGATATTTTTTTTACCTTCAACTCCTCCCTGATGATGCGGGATAGTGCAAGCCTAAATTATAAAAGGTAGTCACATAATGCTTACTGTTGTTTTTAGTATATATTATAAGTTTGATGACAGCTCATTAAACTGAAATGTGATTAATATATTAAACTTCAATTCATCAACCCTGATAATCTAAGTACACAACCTACTTAAGCCCTATGAGTTTGGTACTTATTGATTACAATACATTACAACCCGTTCCTGAGAGAACATTATGATGAAAAGTGTCACTTTGAATACCTAAATCCTGAAAATGCAGGAGTATTGTCATGTTATTGTTGGATTTAGTTGTAGCTTTTTAAACAGGATGGGTTAGGTTAGGTTGGAACATAAAAGAAAACATAAAAAATAAGCGAGCAGGGTGCGGCAGAGCCCTGCGAGCGGGTGCGCCCTGTTCGTATGAATTGTAAAAGTGTTTTGATTATGTCTTCTGCTTTACAAAGAACAATGCGGGATTTACGCACACAAATAGCCCGATGCACCTCTTAAAAGATCTTATCTTTGGCCACATGAAACAAAATATGAACTTAGAACATTTGTCGCTGTTCAGTGATATTCCAATTTTCTAATGATTTACTTCAGGTAGATAATAGTGCTTTGTTATCCGGAAAAGTTAAAATCAATCTTTATATCGATACGTCTTCGTTTAAATGTGGAGGAGTTGGTTGAAAAAGTATATCCCGATATTGTTAATACAACCAATAACATTGCAAATTGGTTCCAAAAGACGGCTATATACCCACCCACCAATGTACGTGTCGATAAAATAAATGATTTATTTTTTTTCAAAATTTAAAGCAGCGTCACAGATCTACAATTCGGTAGACACAGTCATTGAGATGGAGGAAGCAGTACATTATCCAACAGAATTTTTGAATTCCTTAATGCCTTCTGGAACTCCTGAACACAAATTAATATTAAAAGTAGGTTTACCTATAATCTTACTTAGAAATTTGAATCCGCCAAAATTACATCAAATAGTATTTTCCAATTCGGAAAAGTTCAAATCAATCTTTATAATCGATACGTTTTGGTTCAAATGTGGAGGAGTTGATTGAAAAAAAGTATCCCGATATTATGAATTAGACCACTAAGAATGTAAATTGGTTCAAAAAAGCGGTTTACAATATTAGAATTCGTCTAATTAAAAAAAAAATACATAACAATACGTTCCTACCCACAAATACACACTTTAAATTCGTTTTTTCACTCTGTGTTTGACCAGGTAATCCTTGAGCGGCCAAACCGATTTGAATGTTACTACTTTTTATCATAGAATTCCCACGGTGTCGAGATTTGCGCGGGAAAAAGTTTGTGACACGTTGATTTGCACGCGGGCAAAGCCGCGGGTACAGCTAGTAAGAAATAAAGAGATTTAATGTAATCTTTCTGGACGATGATTCAAGGGCCAAATTAAATGTAATACCAGCATGTATATACAAATTATAGATCGAATAAATAGAAAAGCGGCCACTTTTGCTGTCTGGTCAAGATGATTTTCTTAATAGTAAATAATCTCATGTATTTCTACGCGTAGTTACTGATTTTTAACGGAAGCATGGCGAGACAAGAGTGCTGATTTTTATCGGTATATATTTATTTTCATCTGTCCCCTCAAGATCTATTAACTACTCATCAACTTTTTCAAATTAGATATCGTTACAGGCCATAACATGTCACATAAAAGAGTTTACCCATGAACTTCGTGGAATATATTCTTATTTCATACATTTTTAGTTCCACATTTATTTAGCCAAGTTTAAATTTTTAAACATTTTTATCCTATCAAGGACATATATTGGTCTTATAAAAATAAAATACCACGCACGAGTAAATCCACATGGCAAGTTCATATGAAAAATCGACAAACACACAGGCCCATCCATACATATTTATTGTTATTGGAATTGAGACAAAAAGGGTGTGTCGGAAACGGCTGGAAGGCCTGACGAGCCGGCACACGACGGAATGTCGTAGCAGATGATCCGACAAAAACTGTACGATTCATTATGACAATTATCATGAGTACTTACGGAGACAATGTCGGACACCATTGACAAGGAACCGGTATGTTTGTTTATAATTTAAAAGGAATGGGTAGAAAGGTTGAGAGTATACACATTTTTTTATCTGATTTAAGCAGCATACAAGCATGCAGGACACCTGATGGTAAGGAGTCACTGCCGCCCATGGACATCTGTAAGCTACTTCAAATAGAATATGGGTTCTCTCTGAAGTCAACCACAGATACGTTGCTACTCCTGAGGACTTTAATGGTCGCCTCATATAAAACTGTGCCGCCATCCACACGCAACGCAAGAAATGTTACTCGTTAGAAATAGGTGTGGCTGTGGGACTTCCCCGGTCGAGATACACTGGTTGTACCACCTACACTCTTTTTCTAACACATATTTCTCTTTTGCAAAAATAACAATAAAACACCTATTTCTGTCTGTACCTAATAGGCTCTGAAAATTTTGGTTTAAAGTGATATTAACATATACGAAGCGAGCTAACTCCAGGTCGTAACTTATGACACGTTTCAATCCGATGGTAGTGTAATTAAAAATATTGTAACTGACACTTGTATAAGCAGAATAAAGACGTTTTATTATATTTCTATTTAGTACCTCAGGAATAAAAAGGTGATTCCAATGGGACTCCCGTTTTAATTTTTTAGAAAATAATACAAAACGATAGAAAATAATAAAAAATATACTTACAGGTAGTTAATGTAGACGAAACCGACGATGCAACCAAGTATACACTAAACAAAATGTTATCTGACGGCTACCTACTACAGTAACAGACAGGTGCTGAAAACAGGTGTCTGAATATTGTACAAACATGCTGACTCGAGATAATTATATTTTTATAAAACATTGCTCTAATTAGGCGCCATGTGCATGTTGTGTAAACATTTACCGGGTCTACTACTAACGTTAGATAATGTTATAAAATAGTTTATTTTAGGAATACAGCAATAAATAGTAAGATATACTCGTATATCTTACTATTCGAATAAATTCGTTCAGAACAAAGCTGGTCTCGTTTGGGAAACCCATGCCAGCAACAAAAACCCTTCAATGATGAAACCTACTACATACCAAACTGTCATTTTATAAAATAAAACAAGTACTTAGCTGATGAATCTTAACAAAATTTTCACGCATTTAGTATTGGGGAAGTATGCAAACCAGCCGCACACGATGCACAATTACTCGAATTTCGATACTGACACATGCTACTCATTGATATGAGGTAAAAATTTAAAAAAAACCGTAAGGAGGGAGTGACTTTTTTATGAAGGGAGCATAGCGTTTATTACGTGACTTTCTTTATGAGGGAGCATAGCGTTTATTACGTGACTTTTTTTATGAAGGGAGCATAGCGTTTATCACGTGATTTTTTATGAAGGGAGCATAGCGTTTATTACGTGACTTACTTTATGAAGGGAGCATAGCGTTTATTACGTGACTTTCTTTCTAAAGGGAGCATAGCGTTTATAACTGACTTTCTTTATGAAGGGAGCATAACGTTTATTACGTGACTTTCTTTATGAAGGGAGCATAGCGTTTATAACTGACTTTCTTTATGAAGGGAGCATAGCGTTTATTACGTGACTTTCTTTATGAAGGGAGCATAGCGTTTATTACGTGACTTTCTTTATGAAGGGAACATAGCGTTTATTACGTGACTTATTCTATTATTTTACTCCTACCGCAAGCTACCTTAAGGAACTTCGTTTTCTTTAAGGCTTGCGAAATAGGAGGATTTAATGTCAAGTTATTGATTTTCTACGCACAATGTAATTCTAAGGAAAATAAAAATGCATATGCATGTGATAGTTTACATTGAACACGCTTAAAATATTCTACGACATCGCGAATTCCTGATAATTCATTATGGCAGCTTTATATGCGTAGGTTTCTCTGTAATCTATTTATTCCAGTCGCACATAATGCGCCTATAAGACTATATTGGTATTTAAATTATGTAATTTCACACGGTAAATGGAAACGCACTTTACAATTGTTCTCTCAGTGCTTCCTGCAAATTGTTTTATTGGCAGAAACGTATCGGCCGATCATAACATTTTCTTGGTTCATGTAAAATATTAACGACCAAAATGTAAATATGTACTTAATTTATAACAAGTTTAAATTTATGTAAATTAAATTGTATCCCTGATACTTGACTTGACATATATTTCCCTGTACTTAGAAGTATCTATACAATCCTACATTTTAATTAAAATATTTAAGTTTCAAGAGTACGAACGACCTACGTAACGACCTACAAGCTCGAAGAAGTTTTCATATTACTTATTACTACATCACATCAAATTGTTTATAATATTGTATTATTCTAATTCACCTCTGCTTAACTCATGTTCCCTTGTATAAACAAATCACGAGGAGTTTATTATGTGTATATGCGTCTGGAGACATGTTAATTCCATACATAATATGCTTACTGAACGACCCATGTCACGAAATATACGTATCTTTATGTCGAATGCTCTTTACGTGTTTCACATTGAAAACAAAAGCATATATCAAAAGGTATTATAATGTTTAAAAGCTCATCCACTATGTTCTGTAGAATTTTAAACAGGCTTTGAACTACTTTCTGTCATTTTAATTTAAAAGTAAAGTTAGAAAATAAAGATGCGGATAATTTAAAACATATTAAACTCGTTGTTGATTGAAATTGAAGTGTAGATTAATAATGCATTTAATAGACCCGCTATTCAACTAGATTTTGTTACATCTAAATAGTTTATTTTCAAATTATTTTAAACCAGTTCTTAAATTTAAAAATATTTAGGTTTGTCCCAAATTTTCTGCAACTACATATTGTTAGTGACTAAAATTAAATATTGTGATAGTGTTTAGGTAACTAAGATATTTAGTTTATATTTCGTGATTTTTCAATAAATATAATTCCGCTTTGTGTATACAAAGCGGAATTATATTTATTGAAAAATAAAATTTTATAAATGGCTACAAATACAGTGTGAATGACTTCCATGTGGTCAATGTTTTGTCTCTTTATTTGTTTTCTGAGGTTCGGTTGAATTATGTTTATTATTTTAATACTTATTAAAAACTAAAAGTTGTAATGTAAACAGTTTAAATACTTTGAAAATTAAAGTAAATAGGTAGAAGCCAAATACCAAATATTATTCAATGCCTTATAATCTTCATAAAATATGTAGGTGTAAGGAATTAACTGCTACCGTTAAGATGGACGCTAGCATTAATCTCGGACATGCGCGCGCGCCGCTTCAATCAAACTAACGAGCGCGCATTTATCAACGCACGTTAATGTTTGTATGAGACGCGTACGCGCTACACCTACACGTCACTATCTCTACACCCATTTTACAACCTACAATCAGACATATCCAATTATTATACAAAATAAATGTGTGAGAGTCAGAACAAATATTAATTCATTTGTGAATGTAATGGGATAAATTTGTATCATGATAGTAACACAATTGTACAAGAAAGTTTAATGGAAAAGGTATATGTTATGGAGTTTCTTCGCTGCTTCTTCTAAACGAAAATTTTAAATCGTAACCGTAAATCTATGCGGAGCGGTGTTAGGTAATGTTCAAAAACTATTTCAGTAAAGAGTAAAATTTGAATAAATCATTCAAAATATCTGAACAAATTTTAAATATTTAAATGAAAAAAAGGTTGGTTGATATTGTAATACTTTTAAATTTACTTGACGTTAGAGTTCTATTTAACAATTTGAGTAATAGGCAATGTACGTGCATTGTAAATACGAAAAACTTGTTTTTTTAATTTCGTTAGATAAGTGAGGTAAAAACTCGATCTCTATGACGCATCATCCCCTTTCCTTCAGCACCCTTTATAACAAATTATAAGGTTTTTTACACGGATCAATTAGTGTTCAGCTACGAAAAATATTGCCGACGCAAGTTGAAGGGGCGACGTAAACATTGGGCTGGATGAACGTGCGTGGAATAGTTGATAGTTAGTGAAATACCTTGTGTAAGCACGTGCACCTGTTCAAAGAGGATTGTTTAAAGACACACTAGGCACGATCGTGGACCAGTGCAACTCAAACTTTAAGCTCTATGTTCTTCTCTTAGATGTTCATCGCAACAGTCATTTTCAGTAAAACTGGCTACAAATTTAACAACATAATTTAGGATTTTTTTAAATAAACACTAATGATTAAACATGGTGGGTGGGCTTGTTTCTTGGCGAAACATTACGTTGTTTTGAAGATTTTCTTATTTTAATAAATGGTTAAGTAATAAATCATCCATCCATCCATCAGCCCTTTGAGGTCTACTGCTGAACATAGGCCTCCCCTAAGTGACGGCACTCGAACCAGTCCTGTGCCTTCTGAATCCAACGGTTTCCCGCCGTCCTCTTCAGGTCATCAGTCCACCTGGTGAAGTCATAAATAATGAATGGTTATTGCTAAGCTAAGCAATAACCATGACGTTAACTAATTGTGTACCCCTCACAATTAACTCAAGTTCCAAAAATACTTCGCGTGCTTTGAGCAACACTGTCAAAGACCGTTGTGCTTCAGGATCCGCTTCTGCATAGCCACGACGAACATCTCCTTCTCACTTACGTAACTTCCAAGTTACGCAAGCGGGACAGATAAACAAAATATTGGTACTGCTACATTACGCCAGCTCCATTTCTTCAGTCTTGTGATGTGTAACTTCGAAGCTATTCGTAGTTTCATGTTACGTACACGAATAACGAGGGCACAGTCATAACAAAACTTTATTGAGAGAAACAGTAACCATACCTACATACACGATCTTTCATGTTAACAAACAGTCTTTGAAATCAAACATCCATGTCTAAATGTTTCCCGTACTTTTCATCTAGACAATAAAACGATCGTTTTGATATGTGTTACGAAATTTATTTCTATGTACACAACAAAATTATTTAAATTGATGATTTTTAAGTTACATCAGAAGCATAGCTCGAGACTAAGGTGTTTATGCTTGATTTTATGTAGTGAGGGGTCGACGTCGACCTCCCCTCTTAGCATAGGAGAGAAATGAATTAATTCATGGGGTACAACCCATTAATGTCCCACTACTGGGCACGGGTCTTCCCTTAGAGTGAGAGAGTTTTAGGCCATAGTCCACCGCACTGGCCAAGTGCGAATAGGTGGAAATAATTAATAGTTTATGCTTACTTTTTATATACATACTACAAATTATCGCTATCGCCCAGGGTTGACTGGCAGAGAATGCCATTAGGCATTAAGTTTACTCTTGTAACCCTTAGCTTGTGATGTTTCAAAAATTAAATAAATAAAAGAAAAATGTACAAAAAGCTCTTTTTTTTCTTTATCAATAAATTTCGTAATGTATTTTTTCGTTAGAAATAAAATCAGACATTAACCGAGTTCTATTCTACCGATGTTAGACTCTCCTCTTTTAGACTCTTTAAAGTTATAACTACTACGGCTCTATGTGGGCTAGAAAATAATTTTCCAACAGATAATCCTAAACACAGATACAAATTAAAAGGTCTTATTTGATATTTTTGTATTGTGCTGTTATACTAAACATCGTAAAAGACCCAATGAACTGTCAACAGCTTCTCTAAGCTAAGTAAGTATATTGTATCTACATCTAGTTTTACGTGCAGTACCAGCTAGCGCGATCATTACGGTAAATGCACGTTTCCTAGAAGTTTCTTTAGAAACCAATAAAAATATTTTAAATGCAAATTGATACTACCAAAACTATGTACATGACGAGTATTCTTAGGTTCCATGTTCCACACATGGTAGTTCCATAGCAGTACCATGTAATTTTATTATTATTTCATGAAATATAAAATTTCATCAATAATTCATAAAACCAGTCTGACATGTCAAATACAATAAACTTAATCAATTCTAGGAAATATCCGAAGTACACGTCGTACATATAACACTTGCTTAACCCCATTTATGTTATCAAGGGCTTAAGCTTGTACCTATTGCACTTGCGGAAGCGATAAGGGCACAGCAAACAGGAGTAGGGACTATCGAGATAAAAACGACATCAACTTCACTCATCATTTCCAAGAAGCAAGACAAGTGTGATGAACTCTGCTTGAGATGAGCGCGCGTTATCAAATAATTACTATGATGTCGTGAAGATTGCTTGTGCAAACACGTTATTTAAACTAACTGAAATGAATACTGTTGAATAATTTTTAAAGTGCTTTGTGGCTAAGTACGTCCACGTATTTTTTGATGTATTTAGTCGAGTATAAATCTTTAAGTAATTTTATAAATCAGGTATATTATTAATGCGAAATTTGTGAGGATGTATGTATTTAATACTCATTCACGCAAAAACTGCCAGACTTCCCGATTTTGGCGGGACGTCCCAATTTTTTCACCAAAATTATATGTCCCGGACTGGACAGGCTTAGTCCCGCTTTTCGGGAAGGACCGGACTTTTGCAAAAAAGAGGTAACGCCAACTGCAAATATAAGTGGAACTTAAGTTTGTCGACCAAATGTGACTATGAAGTCTCGCTTTTTTTCACCGAAAAATGTTCCCAAATCCCGACTAATTAAAAAAAATCTGGTCTCGCCGTCTGGACACACATAGTTCTTAACATAGATTAAAACACGCTACTCATAACCGTAGTAGACGTGAGCGAAGTAGATCATAATTTCAAAAGCAACTTATAATATCATGATGAAAAATCAATAAAGAAATTAAATTTACTTCCGAACTTGATTGAACCTAAAATTAAGTAGGTAACCTTTTTGTTTTATACGCGAAAATAATAATTAACAGCTAAAACTTTTTAAAGCCAGGGTTTGAACAAAAATATTCAAACCCTTTCTAGAATTATAATATCATTTATAACCGTACCATTAACTTACAAGAATATTAATGACTTTAATTACTACTAAAAATTGATAGAACTATTGCGTGCATCAATTAAATCATAACCTATTGTGGGAACGTGGACCGTTTAGAATCAGTTCGTCGAAAGTACATTTGGTTCACATATATACATTTTGTTTTATTAATATCGTATTTTTTTGTAATTTCGAACATGTATAGTTACAATTTCCCAAAAAATGACTTTATTGTCGCGACTCTACATTAAACCTTTTAACGATTAGAGATTAACTTTGAAATCTACTTAACGTTTTGTTTATAAAATTTGAATTGATTAAGTATTAAAATTACATCAAAATCAAACCACTTCTTCTACTTAATAAACGCAATACCTACATATGAAACGTGATTTTAATTTGAACTTTTTATAACATTTCAATAAATTAAACACATCAAAGCAAACCGGCCGTTGGATGATTTCTTAGAATCATGAAAAGGCAATTCAAGGCTAGCAAAAACATCTCAGAAGACCTCGGCGCAAATAGTCCTTTCTATAATGCTTTCTTATAGACCTAACACGTATATGTATACGTTGCATATGTTGAAAAGTAATCAATCAAGTGTCTGACGAAGCAATCTTTTCCACGTCGCATCTCCCGCCAATTGCCCGAGTCCTTACCAGAGACAATTTTACTTTTTCTAACATTCCAGGCTCGTGCCGATAATTCACGCTTTACATTTATTATTTAGTTATGCTTCTAGCGTTAAATTTTATAGGAAAACCACAATAAGTAAGTTCAACGCAGAACTGATTGACATAAGAATTGTTCACTTTAGAAAAAGAAATAATGGATAAGCTAAATTCGTTACATGTAAAACTACTTTGTTGCCACTAGTTCGTGTTATGTTAAAATAGCAATTAGTTAAAAAGTTAAAATAGTAATTTAACTTGACGGGAACTTTATATGCACGACAATATAATTATAGAGACCGACGTTAGTTTTTTAGACTACAACACATACATTCGGTAGTAACATTTGTAAAGCATCAAGTAGATTGGGCTACATCTGTCATCCGCATTCAACAACAAAGGAATTTAAATCATGCGTGTGTAAATGATTTTGTAATGACATCTCAGCGACTTGTTAGCCTTCATAGCATAAATACATAACACAGAGTTGTATTTCAAATTTACGCAACTTGATAGTCGATGCCAATGCACATTTGTGTACCTAGTTAATCGAATATTTTACGTATGCAAATAAATAAAATTGCAGTGTGTTGGTGGACCTTAAATAAAAACTCTTTTAATTGCACAGTATTGAAATATTTAATGTTTATTTTACTATAGATTAATTTAAAAGCCAAACGGCTAAATTAGCATATTGAAATTATCGCAAAAATAGGAATCATACGACAGTGTTTTGTGTCAATAACTCCGCGATAGCTTAGTATTTAAGTGTTATTGACATCTAAAGAAATTCAAGTCTATTTTTTGCTATTAAGCTATTTGAACACAAAATTTAATAGTAGTTCCTACTATCTTAATGTTCTATCTATTTTTAATTTATTATATTATTATTATTATATCAAACTATTTTGAAGCAAAACTTTAGATCCAAGGTAGTTTACAATTATGATAGACTTTAACACAAATAGTTTTATAAGTAACTTGAAACATCTTTTACATTTCATCGGAGCACAAAGAAGGCCAAGAATCTGTGACGGATCGAGGAATGCTGCGGTTAGAAACTGTGACATGTTACACATAATCCTATTTGCAACTCTGTGCTAAACTTGATATCCCTGTAGTCTATAACTAAATAGATGTACCTACATAAAGTCGTATCGTTAGGGAAGAATTAATGTTGCTATGTGGTAATATTGTAAAAAAGTCAGAACATCTTCGATTAATTGCACCTAAATATGACTATATAAGTATGTAGTAATGTTATAAAAATCGAGTCCCTTCACAAAACAGACATATTATCAAAGTTTTTTTTTAAATGGCTGGTATCCAGTAGTTAATGAATTTCGAGGACCTTAATAACGAGATACAAAAGATTGAAAGCGTATTTGTACAACTTCGACTACTTGGTTAATAATGTTGCAACTCTCCGCAATCTATCAATAGATGATATTACTAGTATTTCTGAATGACGCTTTTGAATTTACTCACATAATCTTGGATAGACACTCCGAACTTCGACAGTCTCCATGACTAGATAAAGCTAGACTAGTTTATTGGTAAATATAACAAGTTAAAACATTAACTTTCCATTTTTTTGACTGTTATTCAAGACGAGTAGTTTCTTAGTGTAAAACATAAGATTATCATCTGTGTACAGGTCGGAACAATCACACGTGAATCTCTACAATAAATCGCAACTGTGCAGAGTGCTCGTGTCAAGTAGAAAGGATGTTAGGTTACAACAGAACAGTAAAATAGATTGGATCACTATTTTAATGGCTGTTAAAAACAGTTAAAGCTACTGTACAGGTAATCTCGATAAAACAACAAGTTAAAAAATGTTGCTTCAATATTCGAACTTGAAACTCAAAACCTAAACCAATTTAATCTATACCAAACTACCTACACTAAACCTATTGCAACACTAAATTTAGATTTTACTAAAAGACACAATCACAAAACCGTTAAGTAATTTCTATTATAATGCAAGAGAATAACAAGTAAGGGATTATGCTTAAAACGCCTAAAATAAGTTTTCACGCGATAAAAATCTAACGTAAACAGGTTTATGTTATTGGTACAAAAGTCACGTCATCGCTCGACCCCCGGTGGCCATAGGAAGCCATGATCACCACAAATTTACATCACATACTCAACTTTGTTAATACAAAAACAAGAATCACTTTAGTAAAGCTGTAAAGTGAAGATGGACTGGTGTAAATGAGCGCTCACCGTTATTCAGATACGAATGTCGCCAACCCATATTGTTAGTGCTGACCAATGTTTGCTAACCTTTTAGAAAAACACTTCACATGTGACTGTAACGTGATATTCTTCCACTTAATTCAGACAATAAGCCTCGTGTCGCCTTGTTTTAATGACAATAACACCGTGCGCTCTAAGCTTTTACTTTTTAGTGTTGAAACTTGAGGAGAAAGGTTCTAGTCATTAAATGCTATAAAATAGAAACATTAATGATGAATACTATTAAATGATCTTGAGAGCGTAACAATTACTAACTTCAGTGTGCTGGGATGTTGGGATTTTAGATCTTAATTATACTTTGCATTAATGGTAATAAAGAGCACTGTGTGAAAAACTATGCATATTGCATATTGCATCGGAGAGTTCTTCAAAAAAGAGTCGGAGATTATCAAGTTTATACATATCTTTTGGGCAAGTTTGTTAAATATCCTGTCCTGAGAGACGACTCCTAAAAGAATTAGTCAATATAAAATTACATATAACCAATAGAGTAAAGAAATATGTTAAGCTTTCTGTGATCACAGCCTCACGCCATGTATCGCCATTTCCGCAAAAATATACACAATACCGAGACCTAGAAACAGAAGTCTCAATTCATCATTTAGATATTGGTCTTAGCGCACTACAAAAATACAGCAAAACAACGCATACCGCATAGAAAACGAATATAAATTAAAATCCTACCTGCACCGCGCTATTCAGAAAGCAGTTGTTCTGCCCAGGCGCGTTCCAGAGTCCCTTGGTGGTGTGGAAGATGCCCGAATCCCTGGAGTTGTCTCGAGAGTGCTGCGGCCGGAGCTCGCCGTCCCGGTAGTCGTGCGCGGGGAGCGCCATCGCCGCTGCCATTCTTACCGGTCCGGTGAGAACGCACGAATTTCCGCCATCTTGTGTACCTGAAGAACACGTATCTTTGTAATTGTATTTCTTTTCATCTTATTTTCTTTTATATTCTTTTTTATTTTTCATCAAATCATTATCTATATATTAATACGTGAAGCAAAAACTTTTTAAGTAATATGCCGCGTACGGATATAGTTATAGTGGACGTAGAGAAGGAGTGCAGAATGTTAATATTTTTTTCAAATAATGCTTAAAACATACATAAAATTAACTAAAAACACATTACACACACTACCGTGCTTTTGTCACAAACACATAAATAATAAACGAAATAGAAGATTCAATGTTTTACTATAAAAACACAACGTCAGAAATGTCAGTGTCTTTGTGAAAATACCCGATATTGCTTTTAAATGCGGTTTACCTAATTAAACCTCATTTTTATATTAAACGGGTGCGTTCAAAATTACTTGAAAATTATTACATTTTAATTGAATTTGAGAAATATTCATACTACTTTGGACAATATGAAGCTTAATTTTTTAATTTAAATTACGGTCGAATTTCGACCAATGCGACTGGTGACTAGTATACATAGAAGGGTGTAGGATTTTATCGCTAATCAAGAAATATTTCACTTCTTATTCATATTTCATAATAACATGATCTTTATACATACATGAACTAGAATATCCCGCGATTTCGCCTGATTTTGACACGTCTGACACGGTAACATAAATGTCAAAGTTTGTGAAGATGTTTGTGTTTTTGTGTCTCTTTCACGCAGAAACTACTGGTCAAAATTCGTTAAAATTTGGCACACGGATACTTTATGATTGATTAACACATAAGATACTCATTACCATGTTAAAAGTAACCGAAACGAGCGAAGCCGCTGGAATAACCTAGTACAATATGAAACCATCGTAATTCTCAATCCCGTACAAGGAATAAAAAGTGGAGTGTATAACTCGGCCGCAAAATTATTTTCTGATGGAAGTAAATAGGTTTTATCGTTTTTCACTTTACATACACAGAATACTTGTTTTGCTTTAAAAATTCTTTCTTATTCTTTTCCTATAGGTACATACTACCAGATGCTTGAGTGGGTGCAATCATATTTAAATAAAATTCAGAATTATTTTCAATAAACTTCATTTTCGTGCGTTTTATATTACCATGTTATAGTTATAGTTTCAAGGTGGTCTTGACTACATTTAGTTTTTATTTCACACCAGTCAGCTCACTCCATTATAAGATATGAGAATTTTGATTGTGAAAGTCCGTCTACAAATGCGTGTAGAGGCGCGAACAAAAAGCATCATAGCTATTGATATATCTGTAGAAACTTAATTTGACGCGCTGAATTAGTAATTTATACCTACGGCATTTGTGTTACTTAATATGAACTTTCTAACTGTATATATGATGATTTAAATATTTTTTTCTTAAAATTCACCGTTATTAAAAGCAAGTCGAAGAAACGTGTGTTTATGCAGTCCACCTGATATCAATAGCCACAGCCGCTTATATATATTGGTAATCAACCCCAAATAAGATTAGAATCATTCTTGAGGTTGGTACTATTTCCATGTTATTACGCTATGTTTAACCTCATTTTCCTTTAATTTACTTTTGAGTGGTTTCAAATACTTTTTAACCGACCTCCAAAAAGGAGGAAGTTCTCAATTTGACTGAATTTCTCATATCGTAACACATTGTGAAAATTCATACATTGTGCAACTTAACACACCGACTCACTATCATTAAACCGTAAAAGTGATCAAAGCCACAGTACAAATATGGAACAGTATGGAAACTAAGCCCAGTTGATAAAATAATTACCTACACTCTTTTGAAGCGAAAGGGTTGTCTCTATATATTTTTTTAATAATACTGTTATTAATTTTATTTTAGTATCTATCTGTAGTATCTATCCTGTCGTCATCAATCAATCAAATTGTTATATATATGCAGTGTAAAAATAATATAAGAAGGTAATCTCACGGCGTCGGATAATCCCAGCATGACGATAGTTATTATTATAGTTTTAAATACGGAAAACAGTTTAATATTGATACAATTTGTAGATCATTTATTTTTTGTAGATCTTTAACGTGTTATTACGGCGTATTTTTTTACAAATTTTGGCGCGAGCGTACAGGAGCCATGGCATTAGGTACGTAGCATTTTTAAAAAGATCGCGGAAACAAATAGCAACGTGACTACCCGTCTTGACGCGACATTCGCTACTGAAGCACTGCGAAAACCCCTTAACCTCCTCGTCGATGTGTATGTTTGTGTGAGTGTGCCCTTTTCGAACGCTTGTAGACAGTTTCCACACTGTTCCCCGTATTTCTACGGTGTCAAAGTGGACAGAGCCGCGGGAGTAACCTATACCTATTTAAAAAGCATCAGTCAGATCTAACTCCATATATTATGTTTCCAAACCATTATCTTTCTTCTATGTTACCCTGAACCTACAAATGTGTCACGACACTGTTATGGTATTATATTAATTGCACAATGCTATAACAATCCTTTCACTGTTTGGCCAAGAGTGACTATTGTTCGACAATATGGTCTCTGCGACAACTGACTACAATGGATTTTTGTTCCGAGGTTGCCTTTTAAAATTAACAGATATTGAGTAACCCGGATCACGACTCGATGAAATTAAAAGGTTATTGTTTTTGCATTATAAAAACATTTTTAAAACATTTTCTTTACTCATAGTACGTGGACTAAGATTATTAATAAAGTTAATGTAAACACGACTTTAATGTATAACGATATTTAATATTCAATTTTGCATAACAGAGGTAACACTGTATGGCCACCTTTCGCCAATTCTATAAGTGCCGAATAACGATATTATTTCGTAAGAAATTGCATCGTAAAATATTTCCTAGAACGCACGTCCAAAACAGCAAATGTAGAAAAATGCTAACATTAAAATCACTACATAGTATAAAACAAAGTCGCTTCCCGTTGTCTGTCACTATGTATGCTAAAATCTTTAAAACTACGGAATTTAATGCAGTTTTTTTAATAGATAGAGATAGAGTGATTCAAGAGGAAGGTTTTTATGTATACATGCATAATATAGTGGAGGAACACTGTTAATTTTAGATTTTTGACTTTTAGGCGAAGCGAAGTTCTACGGGTCAACTAGTATAGTATAAATTACAAACAAACAAGAACTTAAAGTTTTTTCCTTTTTAATTCACGTTGTTCTTAAATTGCCGAGTCCCTTGGTGACCCTTCCGTGGGATCGTGGAGACGGGGCCACATAGCACTTAAATTAATGACAATCATTAGATGATTATGGAATGTCCATGGTCACCCGTTATAAAATCAGAAGCAATCATCTGACATCCCAGTAATGACAGTTACCGAGGGCCAAACAGGCAAGAAACACTTATACTAGCGAATTGCTTACTAAAACCGAATTCGTGACAACGCTAAACAAGAAATCTATTTCAATAGTCGCTAAATATTGTCAACTAAATTAGCGTTTAAAAACTTGTTTCTTTTTTGTCCGTCTGGCTTTTCACAGACTAGTCGCGGAAACAACTGAACCCATTTTATCGTCACATTTCATTAAAGATCACTACTATTTTACAAGTATTTAGTGACATCCATTAATTTGAAGCCCCGAATTACTTTTTATAATGTTCTCTTGCACGCGCACAAACTGCAAGGAGTAACTTGTAAAAGACAATTCATACCAACAACAATATTTTAAAATCCTTTGTCCAAGAAAACAATTCATATCCTGCTATTATAAAATTTTGTCACGGCATCAAAGTTCACTCCGAGTGCCCGTTAATGAGTTACAGGGAGCAATCCAAGCTTAGCCGCATTCCTGGGCCGTAGCCGCTTGATCCCCTATGGCAATGGCATGCCGTGTCGTCATACGGAAGCATTTACCTACATAAAAAAATAATTCAAAGGTGATGTCGCTACCGTCTTGTAGTATAAAGTCTAGTTAAAGGTATTTCTTGGCATGGTAAGTAGTCAGCTTACTAAATAGTTCATGGAAGGATCCTAGTAGACAAATAAAATGGTAATAGATTATTTGGTGTTTTTAAATGTGTGTAAGTTATGTACACTTCATATTTCGCGAATATGCACTAAGGGCAAAAAGCTTTAAACAAATATATTCATGGATAGGTACTCACCTCTCTATGGAACCACTTCATGCGTATACAAGTCGATGTAAAGATATTTACATGCAAAGTTATGTGCTTATTTACGTAAACATTGCTCCACAACATTTTTATTAGATGTTATTTGTAATTTACGGTACAGTTAATTATAATAACGTATTTATGTTTTAATATTTAAGATTTTCAAAATTTAGGTCAATCTATTCATTAAAAATTAACGATTATCATATGGTTTTATACATGTTATAATTCATATTGAGTCATATGTAACAGTTCCGTGGGAATATACGTGTATAAAAAGTTAATGGTTAGTTGTATAGTTTTCACAAAAGTAAGTACCTATAGTGCAAAAGATCATTAGAAGGCAAAAAGGCAAAATAAAATTTCAGTGCCCGTTATGTTCTCACGCCGGCTCATGTGAGAGTCACACTTGACTTTGTGTCGATAAGATATTTTGCAGAACGATCTCTTTGACTGACTTTATTACTTTGACTTTGTGCTCGTAAAAAGTCTCACCAACAAAATATTTATACACATATTCCTTTTAAAAGTGTTTACTAAAGCAAATAGGTACCTATAGACTGTAATAATGAAACGAATACACGAATAGAAGGTAATATTTTTCACTATCACTTGTTTCTCTGAGGGAAATCTCTACTTCAGGTTAATTAGAGCATCATAGGAGCGCGATTTGAACCGGTACTACGACTAAGATCCTTCCAGCTAGTGTATGAAATTTCACTTGCAATCTTGCTCATCAGAACATACAGCACTCAATTAATTCAATCAATAAAAATACTTTAATAGTTTTACCTGCCCTGGTCTATAAACTTGTGAACAATAAAACACAAGTCTGTGCAAAATATTAAAATAAATTAGGTACCTACGTGCATTTAAAAATATTATGTTTAATAAGAAACGTTAATGAGATTATATTTCACTGCATAATGATTAAGTAACAAAATAAAAATGTGCGAGGTATTTCATGCTTGTACATTCTTAATATGATGACGCATTATTCGGATTCGGCATTTTCGAACGAAGTATGTACAGTCAATTTGGGTAACATTGAACAGCGGTGTAACTTTGAACAAAGTTGTGAAAAAAATATATTAATTTATTACATGGAAACTTGTTCTTGAACTTGTTGTTTCAATATCGTACCTGCGTAAAATGGTTTGCCAAAATATTGTAATATCAATGAAAGCAAAAAAAGGTACCTGTCAATGTCGTAATTTTAAAAAATACCACCTTTTCCGTAGTGAAGTTGTTGCAAGTGTTTAATGCTTCATTTTGAAATAGCAATTATAATATAAAACTTACCGTAAACAGGTGTGTTTTGGTGTTTATTTTTAAAATGTATATTGTATATTATTATTTTGAAACTGTACTATCCGTATCCCATGTTGAATATTGCGTAAAACTGTTAAACTTTTGACGACGTCGAAATTGGATGTTTTATGGGTAACTTTGAACGGTTCAAAGTTACCTGTATCATAAAAAAATATTTCTTTCGGAGGCTCAGGGTCGCTCAGCGTGCTATGGAGAGGGTTATGCTCGGAATTTCGCTACGAGACATGATTCGCAACGATGAAATCCGTAGACGAACGAAGCTTACCGACATAGCTCTCAAAATAAGCAGGCTGAAGTGGCAATGGGCCGCCACATCGCTCGTAGGACCGATAACCGATGGGGAAGAAAGGTCCTCGAGTGGCGACCATGTTTAGGCAAAAGGAGTACCGGTCGCCCCCCTACCAGATGGACCGGTGACCTGAAGAAGACAGCGGGAAACCGTTGGATTCAGAGGACACAGGACCGGTTGGAGTGGCGCCATTTATGGGAGGCCTATGTTATGTCTATGTTTCGTCCATCCTTTTTTTGTTTTCGAGGGGGAAACCTTCCAAAGGTACCCGATGTTCCGTCCATCCTATGGATGGATGGAATAAATAATAAAAAAAAAAACTAGTATCTTATTTTACCACCAAATTGACTTGATTCATATGGCAAGACCAAGTTGTCTATTGTATTTATTTATCAAAATAAATGTATTTTTTATAGATTTGGTTTTAATTAACAAAAACATGTTAATTAATTTTACTCAGACCTTAAAATATTCGATTAATGACGGATTTTATATCCTCAAAAAATTATATTCAAAGTTACCCAAAACTAAGGATAACTTTGAATTTGAGTTTTAGGGGTAATTGTGGATAGTTTAATTGTTTTCTCCGTAAATTTATTGTGTTAGATTAATAAACCAGCTAAAAAGGACACTATTCATATAATAAAAACAAGGTGCAATAAATATAAAACAGATTATAATATCACAAATATTGTAAAAAATGTTCAAAGTTACCCAAATCGAGTTTATTACAATTAATTAAATCAGCACACCCAGCAATTGAAGCCGCGTAAAAGGAAACGGACATCCATTTAGCAAACTAAGACGAATTCAAGCTTTGGTGTAAAGTATACTGCATAGTGATGCGACCCGAGTCATGTTTTACTCGAGTCACTCGACTGAATTTGTCAAACTCGTACTCGAAAAAATGTAACACTTGAGTGTCTGTACTTGACTATAACGCGTGACTCTATATGTTTTATCTTTGCTATGCCGGCAGTTTTTATAAACCAAAATTCGCGTATTTTTGAGTTTTTTGTTTTTTGATTTTCTAAGCCCAATGCTTAGAAAATCAAAAAACAAAAAACTCAAAACCTATATTAATAAACGTGTTACTAAAAAATCTCATTCAAATTGCAAACTTGTGAGTTACAAGTTTGCAATTTGAATGAGATTGGGATGAGAGTGGGATTTCACTTGAGTGACTCGAGAACTCGAGTATTACTGGAGTGATGTGGTCACACATGGTCACAAGCTCAATTCGAGTCGCATCACTGCTGCATTTCAATGCGTACATCACAATGTTTACGTTTCCTTGGTGTTACTACATACAAAGCAAGCCGGGGTATTTTCGTTCGGTGCTGCCAACACTTCCGATCTAATACTGATCGATAATTCAACAAAAATTGAGGTTAATTCCTGGATATCACTTACGTAAACTGAACTATTCTGGCATGTTATTTATTTACAGATTTTATAGATTCAGTTGCACTGTTAAAGTTTAGTTTTTAGCGTTTCAATGTAAATAAATTGACATACATATGAGTTGACTCATATGTTTTAAAAGTTAACGTAATTGAACATATACCTACAAGAAATTCCTTTAACATGTGGTTTTTTATCTGAATGTTTGAAATAGATCTAAGAAAAACTACTGAATTTAATTGACAGAATTGATGATACATGAACCTATCTATCCGTATATTGAGGTCATATGTAATCATTATTTCATTAAAACCCATACCTTCATTTAAATCGTCTGTATCGAAATTTATTGCAATTTAAATTAAAGCGGATGAAATTAATGGCACAACTGATCGATAATATAATTTATTACGTCAGTGATGGCTGTCCGTTCCATCCATCCATCAGACCTTTGAGGTCCACTGCTAGACATAGGCCTCACCTAAATGACGCCACTCCAACCGATCCTGTGCCTTCTGAATCTAACGGTTTTCCGCTGTCTTCTTCAGGCCATCGGTCCACCAGCGGCTGTTTGTTAGGAAAGATTATTTTAATTGGTATTTCAATACGTCTTTTGGTTAGGTTTCTATATAATATCACAATTCTTTTCACCTTAAATTTAAAGAATCTATGCACCTACAAGTGAGCGCCTGTGCCAAGTACCTATGTAATAAGCTGTAGGTAATGATAGTAATTACCGAAATTATCCGGCGACCGCACTCCACATTCCAATGTTAGCTACGCTTAAAATTTCACTTTTTATAATCATGATATTAGAACAAGTGTACATCTATTCGGGGTATTGAGAATTAGAATGATGAGAAGAACTAAAATTATTTTGCTATATACGCGTATGTTATAGTGATGTGTGCGTATATGCAAAGTGCATAGAATAAGACACTCTCGGACTCGCTCTCTTACTGTGAATACATGTAATATTAAATTGTAACAAGTAATAAATACTACATGTTGCTACATATCGTCTTTGCATCTTCGTCGAAGGACCCTCAAAACCTAATACAACCATAACCACCATAACTCGTACAACAAATATGGGGACATGTAATGTTAAACGGTTACTACCACTTATACATAACTAGCTGAAACCCGCAGTTTCGCTCGCGTTAAAAATATCGATGTATCGATTGTCCCGTGGGAATAAGATATTTTCTCACAGTAAAAAGTAGTCTATATGTTAATCCAGAGTGTCAGCTAACTCCCAAATTTTATGAAAATCGCTCCAACCGTTTAGACGTGAAGATGTAACAAACATACACACTCACAAACTTTCGCCTTTGTAATATTATAAGGATGAAACATGATGATTGCAAAGGGAGTTAAGTTTCTACCTTTGTTTTTCTAGTATGTCGCAAATATCAAAACAACATTGCCTTATCAAAATGCTACGATTTTAAAAACACTGCAAATGAAAGCTCTTTGTAATACCTACCTCAATAAGCGTCGTACAACCGTAGTCTCGTACATTTTCTTTATACTTGCATAACATAAAACAGAATGAAATAAAGCAAAACTTATTTTTACACGTATGCAATAGTGCAATTATAAAAATACTGCTGTGAGATCAAACGAGTTCTAGTTTAATTGAACCATGCAGTTAGTACGAGAATATTGTTAAAGAGAATAATAGAAAATCACTCATATGTCGTCGTCAACCCATTATTGTCCCTCTGCTAGGCACGGGTCTTCTCTCAGAATGAGAGAGTTTAGACCATAGTCCACCGCGCTGGCTAAGTGCGAATTGGTGGACTTCACACACCTCCAGGACCTTTTTTTATTATAAAGAACTCTCGGGTGTGTAGGTTTCCTCACGATATTTTCTTTCACCGAAAAGCAGTGATAATTAATGTATAATACGCACATAAATCAGTGGTGTGTGCCTGGGTTTGAACCTCGGACCTCCCGATTGAGAGGGCAAGTTTCAACCATTAGGCTATCACTGCTCGCACTCATATGTATACCTGATAAAATACAATTAGGTAATCTCTTCATCCCCTGTCATCGTTAAACGTTTGTGTCCGAAACATTAACTTAAATCAATGGTTAAAAACATATGACAAGTATCTTGTTTTGACTCTAATCGAATGGTTTTTGTTGGCTTGTCACGCTTGTTATTTCAAATGACAAGCGCATTTCCACTCTAAATAGGCAATACAAACCTCTTTATCAATTTATTCTACTTTTATTTTTTAGACCTCACTCATAAAATTCTGCTCAGTTTTTGTTCAAGAAGATATTTTTTATCTATTAGAAAGACGTCTGTGTATCTAAATGTTATTTATTAAGAATTGAATTTTTTACCGTTCGAAAAAAGAACATTCAACTGTATAAATATTAAAAGCAAATGCGATTGACAAATTGATGTCGTCCACTCAACAAAGGCTAAATTACGTCCTAATATTATTTATTTCTGTTACAGATCTTGCGTTTAAGCATGGGTAGTTTTATAAGTATTTCTACGTATATAAGTTTAACAAAAGCTTTTTACTACACGAAACTCTTACATATTGTCACAAAGTGGTATCGTGAAAAAAATATTAGAGCCCTCCTTTTCCTTGTCAGAAGTGTTTAAGCGAAATGGCTCGCAGAAAAAAACAGTAACTCAAGCGATCTCGAGTGGCTCCATATTTCACTGGGAACAAAAACGTGAAGTGTGATTCTCGTTTTGAAAAAAAGCGAACACTTGAACGTTCCATTAGTAATAAATAATTTTGAGCGATAACCCTAAAAGCTTTCTCGTAACAGTTCAAGCACCAGATTAAAGTTCAAGGCAGCCCCGGTGCCTTGCGTCGTAAACTTTTCATAGTCTCTTTGTATTCAAAGCACACTACCCATGGAAGCAATGTTTACAGGTACCTACTCTAGACTTCAAAAACTAAGATAAGTAAAACTTGTAGTTAAAGACGGTATTGTACCGTCTTTAACTACAAGTTTTACTAAAGCTAAGTTGTAGCTAGGATTGAATTATAATACAACAAAATTGCTATATTTACAGAAGAGAGCCAAATTTAAATGAAATATTGCTTTTTTATTTATCTTTATAAATGACTCAAGTTATATAAGTTATAAAAGTAAAAGGGCAACTTTGCAATTCTGAGCCTTTTTTGGATATAATTATATTAACTTAAAATTGATAAATTTTCAATTGTGTGATATTTCACGCAAAGCAAAGCAAATTCACGGTCTTTATTTTGTAAACCTTATTTCATTCCAAGTGTTTAAAAAAGTAATCTTAAATTTTATCCAAGTTTATCCTGTCGAAGTGCATTCGTCAAGATACTTATCTTGGAAGCGGTGGCTTGTTCAACTGTATTGAAATCCATTTAGTATGTTCCATTCAACTGGTTCAGGTATGCAAATCGTTCGCCATTTTGATACGTGTTCCAACCTCGCGGTATGCAGAGAATGGCAATGAAAGTGTAAAAACCGTGAAGATAAAAATATCTCGGACCTAAGCGAGGCTACGGTCCCCACTTTTACAATTTACCTACAAAATCTCACCTACATAAGATTACTTTGTAGTTACTGCTTATTAATCGGCGTTGGCCTCAGTTGTTTAAAGCAGTAACGGAAAAGACGAATAATTTTAAGTCGCTGGTCTAGTCACAATTAGAGATTGATCCTTGTGTAGTAGTGGCAAAAGATACAAATGTAAAGATACATAAATATCCCCGTTTAGCGAGCAATCGTTTGAAGCCTAAACCAACCTAAGCCAAACTAATACCAGTTCGTTTGTTTGTGGTGAATCAGAAAAAAATATATTTCGTAATATTAATTAATGCCGATATCCAAATTAAGACTGTCTTCAATAAAAAATGTTTTTTGTGTTTCGGCCACTACCAACTTATTTTTCATTTAAGATTTATTGTAGACAACATGGAACCACATCTACCTATGTATATCCTATATTACAGCAATACATACATAGTAATTAGGATCAAGAACACATAATTTTATGAAATACCTATTGCAACAGCTATCAAACACCGTGAAATCGGTTTATCTCATTATTGTTTTTTGGTAAATATTTTAGTTATCCTTAAGGCAGTTTCTATTGTCTTCGCCGGTTAGTATAGATATAGAAACATACCTACAAATACAAGCGCAGTCTGTCCACGATACGATTGTAACCGACGCACGTGTATTCCAACACACAGCGACCGCCAACACACACAAGGTAACAGTTTGTTATACGTGACACAAAAGGAGCAAGACTGGAGGCTGCGCGTGCGCCGACCCGCAGACGGCACGAGTCAAATCGCCGTCTCTCGCATAATATTAGTCGTTATTATTATTACAACCGTACTCCTATCAACACAGAAATCGATATAATTCACTATTCTACAGGATATGTTACACATATACCTTTTATGCACCTAACAGCGTGAATTGGAATTTCAGAACCCATACGTGCCTGCTACATAGAGGTCTGTATAAGTTTTAATTTATGTAAGATACATAATATTTATATGGAGTATACTTTTAATTAGTTAGATATTGCAGTTATTTTAACCTAAAATTCACTGCTTGACAATTTAGTATTCGTGGCTTACAAAAAACGTTCAACGTGGTTAAAAAGTTTTCCTATATTTTCATTTTTATTATATTTGAATTCCTTATTGATTTGTCGTTATTTATAACGCATTTACTCTAGAACTGATTTTAACTCTCTCAAGTCAAAATACATGGCGTAGTGTATTGCGTCTCTAATTTTCTGGAACATCGCTTGATTGGTCCTATCTCTAAATCATCAGACCACCAAAGACCACGTATAGTTCACGTTGTTATCAGAATCCATTGAAAATAATTACCGTACTAAAAGAAGCGTGTCAGAATCAAGCACGATGGATACGACTGCATTAAAATTTCATATTGAAAACAGAGATACAGTGACATTTAGTTGAAAAGCTTTGGTGACATCAATTCCCAGTCATTAATGGACGTCATCTGTCAAAGTCAGAGTACAAAGAGGCCATGTCCAAATGACCATCGAACTCAAGTCATATTGTAAATCTCAATGGACACTGTGAACGCATCTTGAATTTTGAAATCATAAGTCATTCTAAAGTGGCGTAGGAAACAACGATTTTGCATGTGATAGATATATGTGTCGGAGGTCCGAGCTGCTGACGTATCCAAAATAAACCTAATTACCTAAGTGTTATACAGTTGTGTAGACAGTCGTATAAAAACAAGGTATATTTATGATGACTAAAAATAGTGGCTGATTGAAAAATCCATTTCAGAGCAAATGGAAAATATTGGATGCAAAACAGAAAAAACAAGACATATTCAAAATATTTTCGAGATTTTAAACTTCATGCAACATCTCATTCAATTAAAGTATTCATAAAATTATAAAAAACAATACCCATAGGGTAATTTGTAAAGGAAAACAAGACTTTTTTGTATACACGACATTTTAAAGAAAAAAATAATAATAATTTTAAAATATTACATTTAATTCATTTTAAATACAATACTATATTTAAAATTTGCAAACAAAGAGTTTATTATTGTCCAGATTAAATTTACTACCAATGAAAATAACACAGTCTTACATCATTTTAATTGCTCAGCTCACATATCCAAAAACAAAGCAACCTTTTAAGGTTAGGTAGAGATACTTACCCCGAATGATAGAAAGGTAGAGTCGTGACGAGATGCATATCTCGAAAACAATCACGATCGGGTCGTCACGTGCCACATCTAGGATTCTCTATTTGATAAGAACTTATCACATGCGATCTATTATTGCAAGGAAATAGCATTGAGCTACATATAAGTTGCGTAGTATTAGCATAAATGTTGATACAACTATATGTACTAATAAGAACGAATATGGATATAGAAGACCACATCAGTTACAAAAACTGTTAGTTGGTCTTGATAGCTATTTGGTCCTAACCTTATACAATACAATCTCGATTATTATGTATCGTAAAAGACGATCAGTGATAGCCTAATGGTTGAAACTTGCCCTCTCGATCGGGAGGTCCGAGGTTCAAACCCAGGCACGCACCACTGATTTATGTGCGTATTATAAATTAATTATCACTGCTTTTCGGCCAAGTGCGAATTGGTGCTGTCCACCAATTCGCACTTGGCCAGCGCGGTGGACTATGGCCTAAACTCTCTCCTTCTGAGAGAAGACCCGTGCCCAGCAGTGGGACAATAATGGGTTGTCGACGACGACGCTTTTCGTTGAATGAAAACATCGTTCGGTGAATGAAAACAGGAAACCTACACACCCGAGAGTTCTTAAAAAAAAAAAGTTCTCGGAGGTGTGTGAAGTCTACCAATTCGCACTTGGCCAGCGTGATGGACTATGGCCTAAACTCTCTCATTCTGAGAGAAGACCCGTGCCCAGCAGTGGGACAATAATGGGTTGATAGGAAAAGACGATAAAAGGACTAGTTCAGAAATTGGATAGTCTTTCTGTAAAAGTATCACCTACAAAGTTATTAACTACTGCGATTACGAAATTGAATATCAAAGCACATTGACAATAGCAGAACCTTCTTTATGGGACACCTATTTTTAGTAGAGGACGTTCAGGGTCGGATGGTTATATATACTAGTTAATTAGATGATTTAGTTGGTATACGCAGCCTTGATTAAGAAAACAGACTCGTTGCAGGCAAATAGCGTAAGTGACTACTTGTACCGTTTAGGTAGGTACATATTACAAACGGAAGTGAACCAATCTTAATTTTATGAACAAGCAAATCAATGCTACTGTGCTGAGTGTACATTGATAGCCATTGAAGTTGAAAATAATTTCAAGTGGGCTATTTGGAAGGGTAATTCTATGGTGTAATGAGTTTGAAATTGTGTTCTATAAGGATATTTGTAATCGGGTAATCTCATGAGTAACCAGTGTTATTATTATAAAAGGTAACACGCAAAACATATGAGTTGCACAAATATATAACATACATACAATGTAACATAATAAAGTGCAGTGTTTTAATACAACGCACATAGATTAAGGGGTAAACACTTATTCTATGAAAATATACACTCTGTTGAATGATATTCTGACGGTACAGTAAGCGAGTAACATAGACATCACGTGTTCATCCATAGTCCCGATAGACGCTTCTTGTCCTTTCAATAATAAGAATAGGTAAAGGCTAATCCAACATTTATTAGTAGCTAACCCATATAACCTTTATCCAAAGGTTGACAAAACATTGGGGATGTTGTATATTGCAATTGACTTGCAAAGGTATCCTTCGTAAGCTTCTACTAACAAAAACTAAAAACCTTGACATTTTGTGACATTTTACTTCGAAATTCTTTCTTCAGTTCCAACCCATATTTACCACCAATCTATCAGTTACTTAAATTATATGTCAAACTGAGCGCGTATGTGTATTCCACGTTTGAAGACACGAAATAATTACGTACGTGACTGAAATGACCGTAAAATTACACGATTGCTTGACGGATTCAGTACATCGGTACCCATATCGGTAAGTCCTAACGGTCTGACCTCGTCACGTAGGGTGCTCTGTCCAGCATCGCCCGCTGGGCTCGTTTGATAAATTGAGGACAAATCTAAAGCTAAGCACGTGTTCGTTGATAGCTAATTGGTAGGTTGTTTTTATGTACAAAACCCGCTGAGATTGTTGTCAAATTTCATGCTCGATCAGGTGGTAGTGTAAGAATAAATGAAACAATTTATAGATGCTTTCGTAAGCCTATAGAAAAAGAGATGCATTTATTGCGTTAGCGTTGCGTATAAGCGTTTTATTTCTTTAAAACAATTAGGTAAATCGTTGATGCAGTGTGATCGTGTGCACTTTACTCTAAGACAAATGTCCTACCTAAGCGTACTTACTAAATATTGCTACCACTTCGGCCTACCTCACATGTGTTAATAAACTCAACCCCTTTCAAATACCAACACCGTAATAAATAACACAGACATTATCACCACCAATTACAACACACTGGATTAAAGCAGGTTTATTGAAGCCAGCTAATACCAATTGAGAGTTACCTAGACGTTTATTGGAGTTGTAAATAAAAATACGTAAAAAGCTAAGCGTAGATAATAAGTAAGATACATAAAAAGCTGGTGTTTACACCTGGTTTTGCCACGTGCCACATTCACCTGTTGGTCGCAGTTTTAATAGGCAGGGCGGTAGCAGACAGACTCAACTTAAAGACGTATTATGAGTAGTTATTTAGTTTTTGTACCCTATTAAAACAACTGAACTGCGAGTTATCCTGCTGGTCTTTACGTATGTAATTGTAATTTACAAACTTGATAGTGTATGTCGAAAATGACAAAAGCAAGCTGCGAGCCATACTTTGCCTAGAAACTAAGTATCATAATGTCCTTAATTTTTATATTTTCTGTATCTGTGTACTAAATATTTCAAGAAGTTACATATGAAGTACACTTTATGTATACCCATTTACCTATAGTAGAGCCGCAACGTAGGTAGAAGGAAAAATGTGATGGGGCAAAGGTATTACAAATTAAGTAGAGCGCCTTAATATATATTCGTTTATGAAATATCCTTTGGATATTATGCGTTTTAGTTTTATATCTACCTTATCAGTGATATAATGAAATATACACTTTAATTATAATCAATAGCTTATTATTATCATTATTTACATGCGATATAACGTTTTTACCACCTTCATTTATCATTATTACTAGCTGACCCGGCGAACTTCATTCCGCCAAAAATTCAAAAGTCTAAATTTATCGGTTTTCCACCACTATATTATGCATGTATTATGACATAAAAACTTCCTCTTTAAACACTCTATCTATTAAAAAAAACTGCATTAAAATCGGTAGTGTAGTTTTAAAGATCTAAGCATACATAGGGACAGACAGCGGGAAGCGATTTTTTTTTTGATACTATATAGTGATTTGTGTGATCAATCCCAAATCAGATTAGGATCCAACCTGAAGTCGACCGTAAATAGGTTGCTGCTCTTGAGAACTAAGTCAGAACGCCTCGAAAGCCTGTCTACTAGACCACAGTCTTCAAACGTAACATTTACAACTCTACAATATATCTACATCTCTGCTCTGCATATCATACTTAATATGGTTTTAAATCTCATCAAGGTATGAGAGTATCGACATTCCTAAGCCATATATGCAATAAATGTATTTTTTTTGTAATGGTAATCCCGATTTAAGTTATTTATCCGTCGACGTCGTACTTTCATGGCAGGTCAGTCCATTCATTCCCCTTTCTCGTTCGAAAAATAACCGCCACAGATTTTATAGGAGAGCTGTTTTATACCCAACAACAAGCGTTATGGTAATTACGTAAATATATACTTAGTTTACTAAAGCAATATTAATTAAAATGATATTTAATCTACCTAATATTCATGCGACGCCTACCTAATTATTGTAATATCAATACCATAAATTATCGGAACTTTGTGTATGCACTAAGTATATATACATACATTTTTTTAAAATTTATTATATATTAATTGACATTAATCCACTATAACAAAACAGTTAACATTTTTAAACAATTTCTTAATAAGAAATAAATGTTCCGTTACATAAGAAAAACAATATGTAATAAAATAGATATTAAATTAAAATACTCACAGAATCACTCTGGGCGAAAAAATATATTCCTCGGGCGCTCAACTCAAAAGACGAACAAAAAACAGTTCACACTTAAAAAAGGTTTCTTTTTACACCTATTGTATCGGTGATTATAAAGTTTAAAATGCGATCACTTTTTTTCAAAAGTCTTTCATTTAGCACTATTTAATAAATTTAAGTAATTTACATTCGATTTAAATGTTAATACAGGACACTTTCTACTGTAGTTTAAAGTTTTCCCGCCTTCACGTTTAATAACGGCGACGACAGAACTATGCAGCGACGTGCGTCCAACCGCGAGGAAAGCCGGTTCAACGCTGTTCAGTGTTGATTGTTTTATTTTGAAACCCCGCCGCCGCCTCGAGTATACGAGTACATTGCAACGAACCTCCTAGTTTCGAACCACGGGCGCTTTTTAACTTCAAAAAAGAGGAGGTTATAGTTTTGCCCCGTATTTTTAGGAATAGAACCATCAGAACGGAATGAAATAGATTTATTGAAATACTTTTAGGCTTATTACCTTATTGTACATCATGACACCTATAACTCTACATCTTCTTTATGAACTAGTGAAAACATTTAGACTGATTTTCCTGAATTCCACGCAAATATAAAATTATACGGATATATACATGCCTAAGGTTAACAATAGGTATAGGATTTAAAGGGATCAGAATCGATCAGAGCGGAGGAGGTTTAGAGCATATTTAGCATCGAACTTAAAGGCTGTTTGCTAGATATTAAATCCTCAAAAGATTTTTAGGTTTTAGTGTTTTTACGCATTACCTATGTAGCATGTGAATTATCGCCAGGAGCAGAGCCGCAAGCGAAGGTAGTTTTAAATAAACCTCCTGTAAAACATTTCTTCAAGACCAAGAAGCGTATATGGTAACCTTCTAGGAATATATTACTAACCTAACGATAAACCTATGACCTAATGGGTGCATACAATTATGAAATGGATAAATACTTAGTTACAAGCATTGAATCTATCTCAAGTATTGTGTAATGCGTCTATGTACTTACCTATTTGTTTGAAATAACTGAAACGAAGTAAATAAGTCACGCTTTTGTTGTTGAGCATATTGACCACCTTTAAAGGATTAATCATGGTCACATATTAGTAATTTTTGCGTCATAAATTATTTATGTGCTTGACAAAAGCGTTCATAATATAGCATTACTTCAGGTAGGTAATGAAACATGGCAAGTAGGTAATCGTATTTACCTAAAAATATTTCAGTTCAAGGAAACAATTGCAGATACAAATTTAAGAAATTATACGATTTTTTTTTCGCCCCCGACATAATTATGTAGTTAGTAAATCATGTAGCATGTGTAGTATAGTAGAGCAGCAGAGAAAATTAGTTGAACCGACCATGAGAACCAATCCAAACATATTTTACAGTATATCGCATCACATCAACCCATTATTGGCCCACTGCTGGGCACGGGTCTTCTCCCAGAATGAGAGAGTTTAGGCCATAGTCCACCGCGCTGGCCAAGTGCGAATTGGTGGACTTCACACACCTCCGAGAACTTTTTTTTTTTAAGAACTCTCGGGTGTGTAGGTTTCCTCACGATGTTTTCCTTCACCGATCCTTCACCGAAAAGCAGTGATAATTAATTTCTAGTACGCACATAAATCATTGGTGCGTGCCTGGGTTTGAGCCTCGGACCTCCCGATCGAGAGGGCAAGTTTCAACCATTAGGCTATCACTGCTCTATACATAATAGTTCATATTTTAATATTTTGTCTTTTCAGGATGGAAAGGATGGAAATGAAGTTGGTACATAAGTCCTTGGTGGTAATAAGTTGGTACTGCTTGCGAGATATCTTCTTGAGTATCAATAACGTACCAAGTACAACGTATTGTCCAGGTCCCGCTTTCCCACTGGGCACTTTTGAAATTTGTTTTCTTACAGTACCTATCTTGTTCTATTTTCTTACTTTTGTTTTTCTTTCGATTTTTTAGCCTCAAACTAAGATTCCATATTGTATGAGCCATGGGGACCGTTCAAGTATTACGAAACACAATGGGCTATTTGACAGGTTTTTAAAATCCATTTTATATTATCTAGCAGAGGTTAAGGAACCCAGTAAAAGTTGTTTTTTTAAATTTTGGTACATATTTGCTGAAAAATATCAAATTAAAAATTCAATATTTAAATAGCGCGCAAAAACGCTACTTTGACATATGGCGGGTTGGTGACGTCACTTGCCTGTATTGTCATCTGTGGCTCATGTCATCCACATACATTTGTTGTAAACAAAAAACGAAAGTTTACAAGCAAGTGACGTCATCATAAACCCGCCAAATCAGGAGCATTTTGTGTCACGTGACAAACGTTTAAAAAAATGCATTTTTATTTAAGGATTTTTAAATAAATTTAATTATTATTTTCAACTTATGTTAATAAATAACCATTCTTAAACTCATAATATATACTGATAACAGTAATTGGCACTTAATTTTTCGCATTGTCAAATAGCCTATTTGGGAGGAGGGTCTTGTGAAACGTTACGATGCGATACAGGAGAGGAAGACGGAAGGGTTTGAACAACTGTTTATGTAACGTGTTTATCTAATATATAAAATTCTAGTGTCACAGTTTTAGAGTTTAAATTCCTTTGAATCGGCTTGACCGATTTTGATGAAATTTTATATGTATATTCAGTAGGTATGAGAATAGGTCAACAACAAAATTTTACACTCCTAAGTATTAAGGGTGGTTCATGCCAAAACTTTTTTTTTTTGTAAAATTTTTTTTGGTATCTATTTTTAGTGTGGAATTAAAAAGTACATTTGGTCCTAAATTTTTGCTCTCCTACCACGAACCCCTATTTTTTAATAGCATTATATATTTTTTAACCCCGGTCGATAGCTGATCAATGTGGTCCCGTTTTACCAAATTGCTCCACCTCTTCTATTCCTGCTAGGGGTCTACCGGTGTTACTTTTCATCCCGTAAATAGCACGATGTAGGGATAGGAGTTATCTCGTCGTAAAGACCAGACGGAGCGGTGGGCCCAGCCGCTCACCTGGGAGGAGCTCGATGGAGTAACGCGATCAGAGAACTCCGGTTGCGTTCCTTTGCAGATCCCAGAGTCCTCTTTGTAGCGCTGTGGATGGCCACCGGTAAGATTTTAGTGCGGTAAAAATACCACATAACCCTCCGTCGCTCCCACGGTGTGGGGTACCTTTTAAAGGTTTCCCCCTCGCCAAAAAAGTCTTCTTTGATGGGTTCACGTGTAACTAGTTTTATATAAGAATATAGCAATATTCTTATAACGCAACATGCATCCTATCGTTTTATATGCATACGTGACGCGTAGAGCTTACAAAAACTGATTCATCTTTGCTTAAGTACATAGTAAATCATATGTACAATAATATGTAGATAGAAATGAAAATACATAATTTATGAAAAAAAGTTTTATTGCATTGGAAAACATGCAATATATGCAAAATATACATGCAAATAAAAAATACTAATAACATACACAACATAGCTTATCCATTTAATAATCTTACATGATCTTAGACCTTAAATATGTAAAAACAGGTACATTAAAGAGAGTTACTGTCCGTTTTAATTTCACTTTCAAGTTTCTCAATCTCTTGGATATTAATATCTTCATCATCTGCTAGATTATCATCAGTTTTTTTAACAGGAACAACTACTTGTGGTCTTCCACTTTTTAAAAATGGTTCATGTAAAGCTTTGTGAAGTTTTTTCGCTTTAGTTGCCCCAAAGCCTGGACATTCTGCTAATCTACTCTCTGAAGCCTTTATAATGTTCTCTAATGTTCCAAATGTTGTAATCAGGGTCATTGCATCCGTCTTGTTAACTGGCTTTATTGATGTAAGGGCATTGATTATCTGAAATTGATATGGTATTAATTACAGATTTTGTTGCTTTTAAAAAACATAACTCATGCGATTTCATTAAAAAAATATAAAAACAACGAAACTAATATAAAAGATCTATTATAATTAGAATTATATAGCTGAATATACATGATAATTAAAAAGCTACTTGCTCTGTACCCTTTAGAGAATAGATAATATAAAGAGAGCCCTTAAGTTAAATCATATTTAAATAACAATTCTGAAGAGTTGGTATTTTGTACCAGGGTGATCAAATACTATCTAATCAAATACCATTTTCCCAGTGTACTTAGTAAATATATTTAGTAAATATACCTTTTGATGTGGATCATTCTCCACTTTCTCCATAATCTTTTCTGGTGGTTTATTTTCAAATATTTTATAATTCTCTATTATCTTAGCAGCTTCCTCTGGACTCCATGCAAGCATCAAGGTCATGTCTGTTAAAAGACATATTCTTGTTAAGTTCTTCAGAGCAGCATGGGGATCTTTTAAATCAACCTGTAAATACATATGAATAAACTATTAAACTTAATATGAAAATTATAAATATAGCATGAAATAGGTATATATGTATAAACTATTAAACTTAATATAAAAATGATAAATATATCACGAAATAGGTATCCTAGGCATTTTTGAAGTAAGTATTTTATCAATTGCCCATAACCCATACTTTATAAAGAAATTCGAGCTTAGAATTGATGACCAGCTTGACAGAAAATAGGTCCTAAACAGTGACATTATGTTACATTTGCACTGAAACATAATACCTAATCAAGATATTTTGCTACAATTATACCTTATCTTATTATACATTTTTTTTAATATTTTTTGTAATTAGATAAAATTAGTTGTGGTGGTGCTTCCAGAGTGGAACTATAAAGAGTTGTACCACTATAAATTATAACTACAAAAATATCTTATCCCAACTGTGCACAGATTTATTAATAAAAAGCGTTTGAAAGTTTTCATATTAAACATAATGTAGATAACATATTCACCTGTACCAATAAAACTCGAAGATCATACTTTTTACCCAACTCCTTCAACCGATTGTTGATATAGTCTGGATCCAAGTTGTGGTAGCGTACTGACAGAAACAGTAGACATATTGTTTTGCCTACTTCATAATCTGGTATTATGTCATCATACTCCCATGGAACACTTGTAATGTACTTCAACACTGGATTGCCACGCTGTAAAATTGTAATCACTAATTGCAACATTAATAAAAAAAAAAAAATGTGAATTATTTGCATAATTAAAATCCATTATCATTTTATGATGTTTCAATTTCTGAGCAATTGTTAAAATATCAGTAATATATAAGGCAAGATACTGCAGCTAACTTTTATAACCAATGTAAAAACAATATGGCAATAAAAAAGATATACAAAGGGAAAAGACAAATCGACTAAGTTTCTTGCTGGATCTTCTCAGTTGATGTTGTGTTCCGTTCCGGTGGTAGTGTAAAAAACATATATAATAATATGTAACTGACAATTTGTAAGTGCCTCCATAGGCCTATGCAAAACAAAGATATTTCATTTCATTTTATAACATTCATTATGCCCAAAGAATCCATTACAGGAGTTTACTGTGTCAAGAAGTGGCAAGTGGCCTCTGCCACTTAAAGATAACTACACCACTCAATTAGAGTCCTACGTGAGGGTAGCCATAGGTATATTTCTACCCTCAGCAACTAAATTATCATGGCCCACATAAGAGTATCTCTCTTACCACTTTTAATAAAATGATTTTTTTCTAACCCATATCAAACTGCTATTTTACAAAGAAAATTATTCTTACTTGTTTCTGATTCACTAACACACAGTGTGTCTTGGATGTTGATGGTTTTGTTGGTGCACTGCCCGAGGATGTTCCTAATAATCAGACTAAAAATATATTAGTGTAGTTAATTTTATCATAGTTCAACATTGCGTTGCATCAATATATCTTATCTAAGCATGTTAAGCATCTCCTTGAAAATAGTGTTAAATGAGAAGGTTTAGGGCAAAACATGATAAATATGTTTGTTTGTTCATGTTTTGGCCTAAAGTATCTACATGAATACACTATGGACTACTCACAATCTTTCTTAGATTTTATTAACTTTCACATAAAAAAACTTAATTATGAATAGGTATATAAAAATAAAATTAAAATATCATTACAAACCTCTAACAAATGAAATATTATTAATCTAGCAATAGCTATCTTTGTAAAATTTTAATCAATTACCAGGAATTATCGTAGAACCAGAATCTGTCTTGATCTGTTTAGGAGACGTCGGCTCGCTGATCTCTGCCAATAAATCATCAAAACCATCTTCTAATTCCATTATTCAAGTAAGTGTCGAAGATACAAGCTAAATAATGTTAATAGAATAAAGTAATATAATATACAGAGTTAAAAGTAAACTTAAGTAGGTACGTTAACAATAAACAGAATTTTAACGCATTGTATGTTTACTTTATTTTTAGTCATAACTTTAATTTCTCGTTTTCGCCTTCTAAGTTGAGAGTAATAAGTACAGAGCTACAAGACACAAGTATTACTCTATCTATCAGGATATAATATGTCGAAAGAATTAAATTGTTAAATTTTAATTTAATCGAAAACTTATTCTAATAAAACTTAAACATTGAAAGTTTTGAGACAAAATAAAATCTTTCCGCGCCATACGCAAATTGCATGTCAAATTGTCAATTTGTTATGTCAATATCAAAGCGATTTTTTCTCGTGTGCTGTCAGCCTAGGCTACTTGGCATCTCCCCCTTACGCACGAATACCACCAAACCAAAGTAATTAAAAGTTAAAATGTTTGTTGAGAATAAACAAAAATCTTATTTGTAAAGACGTAATTTTATCAAATTAATGTAAAGATAAAAAAAACATTTACCTGGTAAAATTAATATATCTAGAGCTGATGAAATAAATATTATCATAGGTCTTCATTGTTCATTTCAAAAACATATCCACACGCACACGTACGTTGATTGGACTGTGTTCTAATATGTATTGAAGAATTTGTTACAAACAGTGTAACTTGTTACATTTAGTTTAAATAACAGAATGAAGGCTATAAAATTTGTCGGAATGGCAAGAAGCCAAGGCTATGCAAATGTTTTTGTATTTGTTTTTGACAGTTTGTTTGACAGTTACAGTAAAACTGTTCATTTTTTTAGACAATTTAGACTAGAAATAATGATTAATGTGCCATAATTAAACAAAGTTGTAAAACAGTGAAACTCTTGTTTTTGTTAATACATACCAAATGCGGTTTACGTGAAAAGCAGTGGTTATTTTAATTTACAATCAGACAGTGAGAAGAGAATGTGAACATTACTTGTAGTACTTCCAGTTCCCGCTATAAATTATGAATACTGAAGATCGTAGTAATAACGATATAGACGACGAAGATGAATTATTTGATGATTCGTTGTTAGCTGCATTTAATACCTCAGAATTTAAAGAATCAAGTTTATCCAAGCGTCAAGACACAAGTTTAAATAGAACTATTGATGTCGATACTAGTGTACTTAATGTGAGGTACGTACAACATAAAACTGGAAACAATAGAATGCAGCCTAATGTAGTGCTTGAATTTTTTTTATACCTTTTACTTTACAACTTGAAATATATGAACTATATGCTATTGGCATATCATGTTAAAAGTCACTCATCATTTGAATGGCGTTATTACTTAATGTATTCTTGTCATTGTTTTAGCCATCACTTAATTATATTGTTGACTGAATGTAATGTATTCAGTTATATGATTTGGTCTTGAAGTCTTGAAGTGGTTTTACTTAGCTTTGTGTAATATTATATGTTATCAATACTGTAATCGAATTCTATTATAGATATATGTCACATATACCATGTAGTTAGGTATTTTTGAATTCTGCTCTTTAAGCATAATTAATTAACCTTGCTTTTTTGTGTAATGATTGAAAGAGCCTATAAACATGTATTACACTAAATAAATAACACACAAGCATGCTTTCTACACACATAGTGTGGGGACACTATTTTCTCCTGTGTTGTGGGTACCATGTACACACACAAGACAAATGCACAGACACCCAGACCCAGAACATGAAATTAAACTCATCATTCAGATATCTGTCTGGCCGGAAATTGAAGCTGGAACCTATTATGTGTCTGTTATGATACTGTTGTCCATGGACATTGACAAGGAACTTCAAAAAGAACAGGAATTTTATCCGAAGTTAATCATAGATGTGTTGCTACTTGTGAAGTCTAATGGTCACCTCATATAAAAATATGCTGGTGGCCACACCCTTCCATCAAAATGCAAGAACTACTTAATGCAGGAAATAAGTGTGGTGGTTGTACCTCCCCGGTCGAACTTTGCTGGTTCTACAATTCGGTGCAGAGTCTATAATGATATGATGATCAATGTTTTGTCTCTTTTCAGTGCATTATGTTGTGATGAAGAGTTCAGTGGATATGACAAACTATCAGGCAGGAAATGGATATACCCAATCAACTACCCAGTACGGGACTATCAATTCAATATAATCAACGCTGCAATATTAAAAAACACACTGGTATGCCTCTGAGATTACTGGTTGCCTGGTCGCTTAGTTTTGACTATAATGGATTTAATAATCATGCATGCTGATATAGGTATTCTTAACTCACATATTACAAACTAGCATATTACAAAATTTCTGATTATATAGATGATAAAACAGCTTGGGACTGAACAATACATAATTAATAAAATATCAAGGTGTAGCGTATCTTGCCAAACATGCTTCTTGTTAAGCCAAATGTAGGACAAGATACTGGAACTAACTTTTATTATGATGGTAAATTAAAACAAGATATACAAAGAAAAAAGGCAAACCCACTGAGTTTCTTGCTGGATCCTCTCAGTTGAGGTTGTGGTCCGATCAGGTAGTAGTGTAAAAAAATATATGTAACAGACAATTGGTAAGCACACCCATAGGCCAATGCAAAGTAAAGACATTTCATTTCATAATTTTCATTATCATTTAGTCACAAAATTATCATAATTTACACACTTTAGCATTGTTATATGTATTGTTTGTTGTTATATGTTGTGTTTGTGCGTAAGCAACACTATTTATTTGAATTAAGCAATCATAGGGACAATACGCGGCGCGAACAAAAATTAATATATCCTCCAAACAAAAAGCTAGCAGTAGTGACAAAAGCCACATGTGCCAGAAAATTAAAAAAATATAATAATAGAAAAATGCTATTACACGTAAGATAAATTCTTAAATGACGATTTAAAAATATAATAATACTAAAAATATTATTCTGCTAAACTTGTCAGCATTGTAATATAGTGTCTAATTGTAAGTCTTTTATTGATAAATATGAGTATGTGAGTGCCATACATATAGAACGCCTTAACTGTCATACTCAATTTTTGGCGCCCTATTTCATTTTTTTAATCATTTTATGTAATCAATATTATTGTAACCCAAAAATTGACTAAATAAACATCTTTCTTTCTTTCTTGCTATTAATTTTATATAATATTTCATGTCTTTGTGTAGATGTAGCCTCATCTTATACTTAAATATTTTATTTAGCAAATTTAAATTAAATATTTTCATAATCATCATATGAATAGGGGACACAACAATAGGATTCTATTAGTGCAAGAAACATTTGTATTGTTGTTCTGGTGTGGTGAGTTATATGTGGGGCAAGTAGTTTAGCTTTGGATTTAAGGTCATTTTTTAAGTCTTTCAAGGTGGTAGAACCAGTGTAGTTCGATCGGTACCACCGCCACACCTATTTCTAGCGTGAAGTATTTCTTGCGTTTCAATAATAGGGTGTGGTTGCCGGCACACTTTCACATCATAGTCCTTGGGAGTAGTAATGCATCTGGAACTGCTACTTCAGTCAGATAAATAAAAAAGTCTAATTTACTGCTGCAGTTTATAATTTATTGTAAATAATAATTTTAAAAAGGCTTATTTCGAATTATATCTTGTTAAGTCCAGCTATAAAATGGAATGAAGTTACACTTTAAACATATGAATAAATTAATTTTATGTCTAGGCAATGTTTTTTACTTAACGTTTGAGTGTTATAACTAGAGACTATACATTGCTTTGTAGGTAAGTCTACCAACAGGACTAGGGAAGACGTTTATAGCAGCAGTTTTGATGTACAATTTCTATCGATGGTATCCAATGGGCAAAATAGTGTTCACAGCGCCCACACGGCCGCTCATAGCTCAGCAGATTGAAGCATGCTACAATATCATAGCTATGCCTCCGGACGACACAATAGAAATGACAGGTAAACTTTGATGTTTTTTTGCTTGTAAAATTTATGGAAATAAAGCCATTTGTGTTAATAAAGGCTTAATTCTTATTCAACAAATGTGATGTACCAAAGTATTAAGATGTATTTAACATAAATACAAATTAATATCCTTCAGAAGTATTAATATATTCTTAAGTCCAGATAAAATACATTTCTTTTTAATATGCGATCAAAATGAAGTTCATGTTTTTTTAAATCGACGACCCGCGTGGCGCAGCGGTTACCATACCGGTCTGACACGCAGTGGATCCCGGGTTCGATTCCCGGTCAGGCAGGTATCTGACCGATGACTTTGGATTCTTATTCTGGGTCTCGGTGTTTGTGTATACGTCTTTGTGTGTGTCCATGGCACCAACAACACAGGAGAAAATCCTACTGTGTGGCTATGAGTGTAGAAAGCGTTTTTTTTAAATAATAGTATATAAAATTTACAGGAAGTATGAATGCAACTTTGAGGAAAGAGAAATGGGAGAGTAAGAGAGTGTTCTTTGCAACACCTCAAGTAGTGTCGAACGATATCAAATCAGGAATATGTCCTGGGAAGAAAATAAGGTGTTTGGTGATAGACGAGGCGCACAAAGCAAAGAACAACTACGCCTACTGCCACATAGTGTCAATGTTGACGGACATGCAACATAGGACGTACAGGATACTGGCGCTCTCAGCAACTCCGGGAAGCAGAATACAGGATGTAGTTCAAGTAAGTGTATGATTGAGAAAAATGCCTTTGAAACGAGTTTATGTGGTTTTCTCGAAACAATCGTTGTTTACGTTATCAATATCCTCTGCCTGTCGTAAGAGGTGACTAAAAGGGGCTTCTGGGGTTGCGGGCGGTAAGAGTGGGAGCTCGGACCGTCCAGCCAAGTGACCTCGGGAAGGACGATTTGCTTGTGTGGCTGCATGCCGTCGTAAACCCCGAGAGGCACGGTGAGCATCAATCGGTCACCGAGGAAGGGCCCAAAAGGGCCATTGCGTTCGGAGGACTCTGGTTGTGTTCCGTTGGACATCCCAGAGTCCTCCACGTAGCGCTGAGGACGGCCACCGGGGGGGTCTTAGTGAGGGCAAATCCCACATAACTCGGCGTTGCCCCCAAGGCGGCCGGTACCTTTTGTAGGTTCCCCCTAATAAAAAAAGGTCAAAACCGAAAGCGTAAACATGCAATAGTACTTTTTTAGGTAACATAATAGAATCGAACTAAGGGCACAAACGAGACAGATCTAACAGTTTTATTAAAAAAATATGGCATATAGGTATGTTGGGTGCGTTCCATTAGATTCTCACAAAGCGCACTTTCACGACCGCAGTTTTTCCCGTTCCATTAGCTTCACGATCACTTCGACCCTCCTTGTTCGATGGGTTGTCTTGAGCGTCGCGTGGGCGTAAGTCATGACGTCATGAGTGACGTTTTCACTGCGACCACAACGACCGCGGTCGTCATGTGGAACGACGTTTTGGGTGTTTGGGGCTTTGTGAGCGTCATCTGGAATGCGCCCATTGTAAAACTGTGTCGCGCTTGAATATTAATGAAGCATGTAGTGCAATCGTTTAAAAAAATTACTCTGTTGATGTGACTCCATAACTCTAAATAATACTTATGACACTGCTTCTATTTAGATTGATTGCAGATCAGATCTCACCCTCGGCCGTGCCTGTCATGCCATGCTTAACTTTAGCTCGCGTCTTAAATTACACCTTACGTTTCTACTCGTAATTTTAATATTGCGATTTAATAAATGTATATAGGGTTTTTACTATTCACAAATAGCAGCAGTTATAACCGAATTTTATTTGTCAGGTTGTGAAAAATCTACAAATAGCTCACTTGGAACTACGCACAGAAAACTGCATAGATGTAGCCAAGTACTGCTTCTCTCGGAATATAAATACTGTCGTTGTTCCGTTGGGTCCTGAGCTGTCTAGATTGCGTCAGGAATACATTGAGGTTTGTTTCATTCGTCTTCATGACTTAAAATACTGTTTATTTTATCCTTTGTGTTTATAAATATACCAGTTTTTAGGCTTAACCATTTACTTGCAAAAATAAGGTATTAACCATATGGTTATTGTTTTTTTTAAACATAATTATATATGTGTAACATGTATATCGAGTTAATAATTATTATCTATGGAAACATTAAAAATTAAAAATATAGAAGTAGGTGTTTAATTTTAGCAAGTACAATAAGTAGGTATTCAGCTATGAACAAATGATTTTTAAAGTAATGCATATATTGAGTCCATAATATGAATCTTGAACCATTGAACGCTTGGTGAATAATGATTGTTTCTATACTCTTATTAATAATTATCATGTTTTAACAGATTCTAGACTTTTATGCCCGAAAATTAAAGCAGATGAACATCCTGAAATCGAATTATGGTAATCTGTCCAAAGGACGTATTTTGATGATCTATAAGGAGTACCAAACCAACAATATGAGGTGAGATTGACCGACATTGGAATTTACCGTAATTTCTATACGCATATAAATAAATTTGTAGTACTGAATAGGGGTTTTAATACAAGGTGTCTCAAAAGAAAGTCCATATTTGTTTAGCTTACTCCATGAATGTATTGATTTGGAGGGATTCGAGGGACATGTCAATTTGTAATCTGGTACTTGGGAATTTTGTTACTATGGTGCGTTTGTCGGATGAAACGGATCGCGCGTTGTGCGTACACGAATTTTATAAAAAAAGTAAATCTAAAAATAGTACAAACGATCATCCAGTTAGACCTTTTTTTTTAAATATAAGAATGAAGTACCAAAGGATGCAGTCCGCCTAATAGTAAGTGGCAACTCTGCCCATGACTATGCGTAATCAACTTCATGCAAGGATTTTGTTTTAAGAAAATTACAGACGCATTGCTTCTCCTAACGGCCAAGATGGTCGCCTCTTTACGTGAGCCTGTAAGCCTGTAACCACTTCCTTGCAATAGAAAAAACGCTTCACACTAGAAATAGATGTGGCAGTGTTTCGTCCTGGTCTTCATACTCGTTCTGCCACCTGGCGAATAACACGATTTTGTTTCTACGCTCATAGGCCCACACCAGGATTTTCTCATTTTCTCCTTTGTCGTGGGCACCATAGACACACACAAGACGAATACACAGACACCCAGACCCAGAACATGAATCTAAACTCATCATTCAGATACCTGTCTGGCCGGGAATCGAACCCGGGCCCCATTGCGCGTCCGACCGGTATGGTAACCGCTTCGCATCGCGGGTCGTCAAATATTTTATCTTTGTGAATTTGTAACGATCTAGACAGACCCAGAAGGTAATAAGGTAAAAGCTTAGTAAAAGTAATAAGACTTTTTGTGTTTCACAGACACCCTCAACGCAGTTACATAATGAAGGACCTCTCCCAACTCATCTCTCTGTACCATGGCTTGGAGTTGCTGGTTAGTCATGGATCCAGGTCTTTCCTGAACTTCTTTGACGAGCACCCAGAGAAGATGTGGATCCAGTCTGACGACAGACTGACGGTTCTGCTGGAAAGGCTAAGAGATGACCTCGGAATCAATCCTCTCGATCTGAACACAAATGTCCTACCTGACGGTACCGTCCCAGAAGTAAGTCACGATTATTTATTTAACACTAGCTGACCCGGCGAACTTGGTTCGGCTTAAAACACAAAAATCTAAAATTATCAGTGTTCCTCCATTATATCATGCATGTGTAATACATAAAAACCTTCCCCTTGAATCGTTCTATCTATTGAAAAAAATCTGGATTAAAATCCGTAGCTTAGTTTTAAAAATTGAAACAAACATATACATAGAGACAGACAGCGGGAAGCAACTGTGTTTTATACTATGTAGTGACATCACTACTTACTTCAAAAGTTATTACAACATTTCAAATATTAATAAAGAAGAAAATCAAAATAAATGTATGTAAAATGTTATATATTACTTCAAAAGTTATTATAACGTTTTAAATACTAATGGGGCATAAATTTTTAATATAAACAAAGTGACAAAACGCAGGTTCTTTTTTTTTATCTGATTGAAGTAGCAAACGAGTGAGCAGCCCACCTGATGGTAAGTGGTCACTGCTGCCCATGGACTATGGACATGGCAAGATACTTCAAATAGAACATGGGTTCTATCTGAAGTCAATCACAGATGCGTTGCTACTCCCGAGGACTAGGATGGTCGCCTCATATAAAAGTGTAACGGTAACCACACCCATCCATCGAAACGCAAGAAATGTTTCACTTTAGAAATAGTTGAGGCGGTTGTACTTCCCCGGGCGAACTACACTGGTTCTACCACCTATCAGAATAAATGTGTTGCCTATCTACATTTTTAGCTAAGCAGAAAACATTCATGATAGAATTTAAATATTGTTAATAATGGTTATCTTAACTACACGTTATTAAGGATAATATTTGTGGCGATGGATTGCTTTTTTTAGTCTGTTACGCAACAACTACGCTCGGCGTGCAATGTATATGAAATTAAGCATTTTGTATATGAAATTATAAAAAATTATATTATAATTTCTTGTTTCAGATACCGAAAAACTTAACCTTTGGGCACCCGAAATTCGATAAAGTGAAAGAAATAATGTTGGATCACTTCCAAAAAGCGAAAGAAAACAATGAAGATACTAGAGCTATTGGTAAATTACGTTGTTTAAAACTACTTTTCACGATTCAGTAGTGTTAACATATTAAGAAGACCGCGATATAGCCGTGACGTCACACGAAATGGTCGCGGCAGTTATGCAGACGGTTATAGTTCGCGCGGACCATAATATGATTCAACCATTACACTTTTGAGACTCATTGGGTCAACAAAGCCAAATATATTGAAATACAAAGCCTAATATGAAATTTTATTGAAGTCGCACCAAAATTTTTGACGATACGCGTGGCGGAGCGGTTACCATACCGGTCTGACGCGCAATGGGTCCCGGGTTCGATTCCCGGCCAGACAGATCCGAAAGATGAGTTTAGATTTATGTTCTGGGTTTGGGTGTTTGTGTATTCGTCTTGTGTGTGTCCACCATGGACACAAGAAAATCTTAGTGTGGGGGCTATGAGTGTAGAAAGCGTGTATAATTTGGCAGATTTCCGACAAAACCCTCAACCCCTATTTTATCGCGAACGGCGTCTTAGGACTTTCATACAATTTTTTATCCTCTAAACCTTAGGGATATAACAGAAATACGTGTGTGAAATTTAAAGTTGTTAGCTCTATAGGCTTGGCCTGTGCGTTGATACATTAGTTAATCACCTTTGCACTTTGCACTTATACATTGTGGTAAAGTCCGACTTTTAATTCGATGCAGTAAACTGACAGTTCCAGTGTTGCAGGTTATTGCTAATAAATAAATAGAGATGTGACAAGTGAATGAATGATATAATCAATTTTAGTTCAATATTTTTTTAGCAAAAAAAATCAATATCCCACTTTGTTATCCTAACGTGAATAAATGTGATAAATATAACCTGATTATTAAGGGGATAAGAAAAAAAACTATAATAATTATGTGAAAATGATTATTTATTCACTATCGCTTTCCGTATCGGTTACATTTATTATAAATTTGTCTGTCAAATTATCAATTAATGGATCAAGCCCACTCATTTTCTGTTCCTCTTTTATTGCATGTGATACGCAGTTACTCCATCTTTCGGGTGTAACAGTATTTACACCTTCTATAAATAAGTTTTTTACGTCTTCTAATTTATACGTAGTATTATTTTTTGCAACATGCCCCTTTACCTGCGCCCACACCAATTCAATGGGGTTAAGCTCGCAGTGGTAAGGGGGCAATCTTAGTACAGTAACTCCGTGTCGTGCGGCCATCTCATTGACCGCATATTTATTATAACATTGATTACTAGGAACAATACTAAACGTAATTATTTTTAGAATGTGAACTATATTAAAAACCGTTCATTCAATTTTTGAATGAACGAGCTCATGACTATTAAGAAAAATGTGGTATCATTATTTTGTTAAGTGACATTAGCTTACGTCAGTTTACTGCATCGAATTAAAAGTCGGACTTTAGAGATCGGATTTCCGATACTTCACCCACGTATAGTACATCCCCTTTGAATGGGAGCCATTTTAAAATCGCTTATCTCGTTTCAACGAAATCCTAAAGTTCGTTAAAACTCATTTATTTATCTTATGTTCTTCCACTTAATTGAAAGTTACTTTATTACGGGGGCGCTTACAAGTTGTCAGTTACAATTTTTTTTTTACACTACCACCCGATCGGAGCACGACCTCAACTGAGACGATCCGGCAAGAAACTCAGCGGCTTTGTCTTTTTTGTTATGTTTTATTTTTTTTTTCAATCATGTTTTTTTACATTATAATTAAATTTCAATGTTAATTCAATTATTTATTACTATTAAAGTTAATTCAACCACCACATACAATGTTTAATGTTGCAGTATTTTGCGAGTATCACGAGACGGTGAAGCTGGTGTACTGCTTGCTGCTGCAGTGCCGCCCGCTCGTCAACGCCCGCACCTTCGTCGGGCAGGGCGCGCCCGGTGAGTAACACGGGCTAAGTTCTGGGTTCCATCCCCGGTTGGGCTAATAATGGTTTTTAACGTATCTGGTCTGGGAGTTTATATTGTCTGTCATTATGTTAAAGTGGTTTTCATTTAAATGTAATGATGTGCAGCAAATGAATCAATAGTTTATATCTTAAGTACTTCTGTCTAATCACTGCTGCATTAAAGTAGACAAATGATAACGGACAAGCTCACAAAGCATTCCATACTTACATGCTCGTTCAAAAGCGAACCAAATTCCAAACATGTGACCACAAATGCCAAATATATGCAGGTCATACATAATTTGTAGAAAATCGTGAAACACGTACATACAAATAGTTTTTTTTTTATAATAATAAAGTAGCAAACGAACATGCGGTCCACCTGATGGTAAGTAAGTGGTAAGTGGTTACCGCCGCCCATAGACAACTGTAAGCAACTTCACATAGATCATAAGTCTATCTAAAGTCAATCACAGATGCGTTGCTCCCGAGGACTAGGATGGTCGCCTCATATAAAGGTATGCTGGCAACCACACCCTTCCATCGAAACGCAAAGCTTCACGTTAGAAATACGTGTGACGGTGGTACCTCAAAAGAATAGTGATGTATTGTGACGTCAGGCGTGCAAATTACCATAGACTAGTCACCCGTCGCATCGGTCGAAATTCGACCGTAATTTAAATTAAAAAACTAAACTCCATATTGTCCAAAGTAGTACGAATCAAATTCAATTAAAATGTAATAATTTTCAAGTAATTTTAAACGCGCCCGTTAAATATAAAAAGAGGTTTAATTATCTAAGACGCATTTAAAAGCAATAGCTGTATTTTGACAAAGACATCTGACATTTTTGACGTTATGTGTTTTCGTAGTAAGGCATTGACAAAGACATCTGACATTTTTGACGTTATGTGTTTTCATAGTAAGGCATTGAATGTTCTATTTCGTTAATTACGTATGTGTAGTTAAATGCAAGATATTGTGTGTAATGTGTTTTTAGTTGATTTTATGTATGATATTATGCATTATTTGAAAAAATATTAACATTCTGCACTCCTCTACGTCCACTACAACCATACAAAATTTCATACTAATCCGTCCGCGGCATATTACTTAAAATGCGTCACAAGTTTTCGCTTCTCGTATTAATATATTACTTTAAAATGCGTCACAAGCTTTTGCTTCACGTATTAATATATTATTTATTATTTATTAAGGATCGCCAACGGAAAGTACACATCACTAAGATTATATAATAAAGGGAAAAGAACATAATATTAGGCGCCTTTCCAATTATAGGTAACCACAACTAACGAATTTAAAAATGGGTCCCAAGTTTTTGCTTCACGTATTAATATAATAATAAAGTGCGACGTGTCAGGTAAGTGCGGTCGCGCGGCGATGTCGCAGAAGCAGCAGCTGCGCGTGATGGCGGCGTTCCGCGGCGGCGCGTGCAACGCGCTCGTCGCCACGTGCGTCGCGGAGGAGGGGCTCGACGTCGGCTCCGTCGACCTCATCGTGTGCTTCGACGTCGCCACGCGGTCCCCCGTTCGACTCGTGCAGAGGTATGTTATTCGTATCTCAAAAAGTGTTTTTTTTTATCTGACTGAAGTAGCAAACGAGCATGCAGTCCACCTGTAAGTGGTCACTGCCGCTCATGGACATCTGTAATCAACTTCATAACAAACATGGGTTCTATCTGAAGTAAATCACAGATGCGTGTTGTCATTCCCGAGGACTATGATAGTCGCCTCATGTGAAGGTGTGCCGGCAACCACACCGTTCCATTGAAACGCAAGAAATGCTTCACGCTAGATATAGATGTGGCAATGGTACTTCCCCGGTCGAACTATACTGGTTCTACCACCGCAAAAAGTAGTTAATATAGTAGTTTAGTTTTTTTTAGTTTATAGTTATTAGTTATTATTTTATTAGTTATTATTTTATTAGTTCCATCAGGTGGCCCGCCTTATCGTTAGCTTTAAGTATAAAAAAAAGTACCCGAGGTAGCTCCCACAATGATGTGTACGTGTATTATGGATGTTTTGGGCTCTGCAGACTTACGGATCTCCAATGGATCGCTACCGGATTCCTTTAAGCGCGTGACTCCATTATGCTACCTAAGTGAACTGCTGGACCCACCGCACCGTTTGACTTTACGAATGAATGCGACACATACACATGTCCAGAATTACTAAGGACACCACGAGCAATATTATAGACAGATGCCATAAATGCGCACACATACGCACGCCAAAAACTACAAGATAATACATACACCGAATACCGCGTAGCACACACACACGTCACGCGCTCCAAAAATGCCCACACGAAAATATATGCATACGCATACACCATGCAAATGCACACACGCACAAAAATTCGTACACACACCACAGGTACAACATACGCACATGTACGCTCACACATGCATCACGTCAACTACAGGCTCACATAGGCACAACACACACACATACGCACACCGCAAGTGCGCACACGTTTTGACATAGCGCATACAAACGGGCTATTAGTATACCATGCACTTCAATGGCTCATATAATTCGAGGTACAAAAGCAATTATCAAATACAACTACTCCTCCATTGTTATTCATTTAACGTCTTATTGGTCTTTTAGTTAGAATACCGTATACATTCGATATCAATGTTTTTTTTATGAGATGTGTCAATTTGTCAGCAGCAAACATAAATTTGTAAATTGATAAAAACTCTAATATTTTTCAAAACTATTTTCCTTAGTGTTAAGCTGTACATACATAAGAGGTGTCTGATAAACATAACCAAACAAACAAAAACGCAGTTTTATTGAGTTTAGATGCGAATATCTCCCATACGATTTACTTGTATAGGTATGTGGACCTCAAAACTATATAATGCACCTTTATTCATAAATAGAAACAACTCAAAATTTACGTTTCGCGATTTTATAGCATAAACCGAACGAATTAGTGTTTATTTTAGTTTTACTAGTTAGCTCAAAATTTATGTTTTGCTAGTATATCACGAACCGTTATAAACTAGCAAAACATAAATTTTGAGTTATTCCTTTTTATGATTAAAGGTGCGATTATAAAAGCGAATACTGACTTAACTATTGACATATCAACGCACAGTCGAATCTACTGTACCTAGAAACTTGAAATTTTGTACAGGGGTACCTTTCATGTCGTTAGTGAGCACTAAGAAAGGATTTCCGGAAATTCGCCTCCTAAGTGGGTGAAAAACGGGGGCAAAGTTTGTATGGGATGACGCGATTTCTTGGTCCAGTCTACTTCAAATTTCGGCTAAACATTCTTTAATAGAATTGATTGAAGACGTGTTTTGTATTTTATTGAAACCTACCGCCAAACGGGAAAGACAATTATTTTGGGGATTTTTGCATCAAAATTTTTTCGTGCTTTTAAGTTAAGTTACATTTCTTTTTGACACATGTTTGAAAAAAAATCTGACTATGTAATGACTGGCTTAGCAACCCACAGCCAAACTACTATAAAAATAACCGGTCGGCAGGTTTGTATGAAAGGCCGCTAATGCTAACTTAATGAAATTTTATATTTATCTTTCGGGTTTCATGTAATTTAAAATCTTTTACAACATTTTTGGAACATTGGTGTCTATTGACAAAACGGGCGGGGAGAAGGAAGGCCAGCAAAGGATTTAAAATTTCTAATGGATCTTCTTTTTTATCTAATTGAAGTAGCAAACGAGCATGCAGTCCACCTGATGGTAAGTGGTCACTGCAGCCCATGGACATCTGTAAGCAACTTCACATAGAACATGGGTTCTATCTGAAGTCAATCACTGATGTGTTGATTTTTATATGAGGCGACCATCTTAGTCCTCAGGAGTAGCCTGAGGACTAAGATGGTCGCCTCATATAAAAATCTGCTGGCAACCACACCCCTCCATCGAAACGCAAGAAATGCTTCACGTTAGAAATAGGTGTGACGTTGGTACTTCCCTGGTCGAACTACAGTGGTTCGACCACCTGTCAAAGCCTGCTAGTACCTAATATGTAGATTATTACATTAACCACTTACACCTTATGAAAACCTATAGTATTAGCTCACACAAGTTGTTTTTCACCTTTCAATTTCACATTCATAGAATGCTTTCTTTTTTTACTAGCTATTTTGCAGCGCAGTTTAATAAAATGTGTACTTGTACAATAGTACATATATCTCATTCATTTAATTCCACAATAAAAAATAAGCACGATCGTTTTGATATGCAAGTGGAACGCGAAGTAGTCTAACGTCAATGTCAAAACGATTATATATACTGATTCATTCACGGAAAACACATGACAAACATTCAATTCAGTATAATTATTTTTTATTAGCGTTGTGATGTTTTCATCATATGTTAAGTTTCAAGTAAATTCTATATAGTTCATTTATCTATAAATATCAAGTTTAAAATGTTATATATCCATTGTAAGGAAGTTTTCATATAATAGGTATGTACAATCTCTTTTAATAAAATTGATAACGCAGTAATAATAAAATAATCAGGACATTAGATATCGTACTTAAATAGTATTGTGGAGATGATTTTAACATTATTGAGTTTATTTTTATTAAATTCTTACCGCTTGTGACAGAAGTAGGTACCATGAAATTGGACAAACAAGTCTTTGATAAAATTATTGTTACTGGCCAGTTTATAAGTTTTATCATCTTGTAAATCACAGTTTTTTTATGCTGTTACATATTTAGTTTATAAATTCTGATGAAATAACACCTTAAACACACACTTAACACACTTTACTTACGTTTGATAGCTTTTTGTTATGATTCGTTTAAATTTAAATATTAATTTGATGTATATATTATATTGAACATAGTTATAGTTATGTGCACACCATAATTATTTATTGATATATTTTCATTACTGAAATCTAATTTTAGGTGTATTTAAGCCCCTGTCAGTCCGAGAGGAGGTTCCCCGCGCACAACAATGCAACAGTAATGGGATTTTAATAGTATTTATAGTATATTTTTAATAGTATATAAATTGTATTAGGTGGTCCCATAAGTATCTTCGGCGCCACGCTATGAATCACTCTAACTGGGCGTATTTATATGATATGCAGGTTTATCCTAGGTCCCTGTCAAAGTACGTTTCGTTGGTGCAGTCTCTTTCATTTTTTTTCTCAACCATTCAATGTGGAGAGCCAAAAGAGCATTTGCGGCAAGTTATGCTTAATTGTATAAAAAAAGCATCAGTTCAAACTGTCCGCCAAATTTCACATAAATGCGATCTGTAATTTTTGCTTGCAAAATTAACAAACACGAATGCATCCTCACAGACTGTTTCATTTATAATGTTAATAAGATGTATAATATACACTTCCAGGTGTGGCCGGACGGGCAGGGAGCGAAGTGGCCAAGTACACTTTTTAGTCACTGAAGGGAAAGAACATCAGGTATTTATGTCTATTGTCTCTGTCATTATGGGGATATTTGGGTGATTTTTTGACTGAGAAGAGATGTCGTAATCTGAAAATATAGATATATGCATGAAACGCATTCTAACACGCTACTTTTTATATTTCGCTTACAGGCGATATTATAAGATGGCAATCATATGACAAACATTAGAGTGATTTTTTATTATTTACTAGTTAGATTTCCTCCTAGATAAAATAGATTTTCGATGTTTTTTTTTATTAAATCGATTTTCCGTCTCCTTTCAGCGTCTTTTTTACTCGGTTTCTGTTTTTGCCACCCTCACTCAGTTTGAAAATTCACCTTGTAAATTAACTAACAATGAATATTCCTACGCGATCTCGGACGGGCGCAAACCGGCGTAGAATTCCATTTTAATTAGGTTTTCAATATTTTCCTGGTCCCGAAAATAACTATTCGTTCCGTCTTTTTTCCTTCTTTTTTTAATGGAATTTCAACTCAATATTTGAATGTATTGACATCTACATGATTCACTTATCAATCCTACACGGTTAGATTTACAACATATTTGTTATCGATTAAATTGTCAAAGTGCAAGATAGACTGCTCTCTAGTTTGTTATTTCTATTCAACAAATAAATCAATTGAACCAATACGTAAATTAAACCATATGAAATTATATTTGACCATCATTTCAGACACTGCTCGAAGGTATGCGTCAAAGAGACAGTCTTAAAACAAAGATACTGCACTCTAAAGAAGTACAAGAGAGTTTATATAAACTGAATCCGCGCATGCTGCCTTATGACGTCACGCCGAAGTGCGAGCAGATTTACGTCACTGTAAAAAAACTAGACCCGAAAGGAAGTAGGCGAAGTATACAAAAAAATCAGGAGGAGAAAAGTAAAAAGGTAAGATTTTGTGTGGAAGCCAAAATACTTTCACAATAATATATCATGTATGATTTCCTACGGGTGGGTATCTCTTGTCCCTGTAGTTCCCGGGATCAGAATAGGGCTACAGTATCTCCTGCCTGTCGTAAGAGGCCAGTATAATGGGGCTTCCGGGGTTGCGGTTGGTAAGAGTGGGAGCTAGAAACCGTCTAGAAAGGCGATCCTGAGATAGACGGCGGTATGTGGGATCGCATATCGCCGTGAAGATCGGACGATGCGTTGGGCCCAGCTGCTCACCTGGGTAGATCCCGATGGGACAACGCGCTCAGAGGGCTCCGGATTTTTTTAAAATTATAATACAAGAACTCCACCGACTGATCGGTCTTGCGTTTTTCTCAATAGTTCTTGTTTTTAAGTTAATTCGTGTTTCTTAAATCCACGTTAGGCCATCGCTGTCATCATCACACTGTCGTGTGCGGTAGTGACAACGTTCTTCTCATGCATATAGGCGTTTACGTTGTATAATGTTGTAATAATATGGTATGGTATGTGGTAGCCTATTTAGCACATACCAATAGCAAAAACTTAAATAAAACACCTTACAGAGTTGTAAATGTATGTATCGTAAAAATAACCTATAATGCGTTATCAATTCCCCGCTACAGAATCAAAAGGAGAAGCAACCGGTACAAGATCCCATTCCAACGAGCTCTACGACTTCAAACAATGCAGACATTAAGAAAGATATTCCAGGTAATAACCTCATAGTTACAAATACCAGAAATTTGCCCAGGCATATGAAGTACACACCTTTTATAGCAAAATCTGCTAAATCTAATTTAGGCCAGAATTCCCCCTTAAATAGATTAGTCACAAACTATAATATACTTCACAATATCCACACTATTATCGCTCCAAGTAATTTGTCAGAAAGAATGGTCTCAAAGCCTCGAAGCAGCATTGATATTTTCTCTAATAGCATTTATTCCTTTAAAAATAATGTCAGTAATTTTTTAACATAATTAATTATATTGAATATTACTTTGACTTATATCAAAGTTCAAATTTCAATGTCAAATTATATATAATTCTTACTATTTTTTACTTTGTAATCATTTTAATTGTTTTATCAAATTTATAATTATATTAATAGTCAACCATCTCAACCAATATTATGTTCATTTTTTTTTATTGTTAATTTTAATTTTATGTTGTTGTCCTAATTGCATTGTTGTTTGCGCCTATAATTAAGGTAACACTTGTTTTATGTCATATGAGGTTTTGTAACTATAATTATTGTTAGTGTTTTCCTTGTTGGCGTAACGTTTTAAATAAATAAATAAATAAATAAATACTGCGAAGGTACTACCGACACACCTACTTATACCTTTTTTGTTCTCGAGGGGGAAACCTTCAAAAGCAGACGTCGCGGGAGCGACGCAGGGTTATGTGGGATTTTTACTGCACTAAAATCCCCGCGGTGGCTGTCCTTGGCGCTACAAAGAGGACTCCGGGGTTTCCAAAGGAACGCAACCGGTGTCCACTGAGCGCGTTGCCCCATCGGGCTCCTCCCAGGCGGCTGGGCCCACCGCTTCGTCTGGTCTTTACGACCACACATACCGCCGTCCTTCGCGAGGTTGTTTGAACGAACGGTTCGAGCTCCTACTCTAGCCGCCAGCAACCCCGGAAGCCCCTTTTAGTCGCCTCTTACGACAGGCAGGGGATACCGTAGCCCTGTTCTAACCTCGGAACTACAGGGACAACACCTACTTCTACCTAATAGATGCGGTTCAAAATATTGTCATTTTCTGTTTCGAAGGGTGTGATAAAGTAACATACTTATCTGAGATATTTATTATATCAGCTTAACAATCAGGGGTAGCAACGAAACTGTGGCAAACATCAGATAAGACTGTTATCTTCAAATCAGTTACAGTTAGGTCACTGTACGCTCGTTTTCTGCTACTATGCTATTAAAAGCCCTCAGTGCAATTGCCGTCTGTAACGGTCGCAGTTTCGTTTGTCATCCCCTAGTTGTCATATTAAAAATGTTACATTGATGTGCCTCCGGAAAACATACAGCATTGCTATGAAGAAGCTGTGTGTACATAATACGATTTATTGCTAGAAAATTGATCTATGCCCTAGAATAGACAAACAACTTTTAGTTCCATCTTTTACCACTAGGTGTCGCCAGCAAGTATAGGCGGGAACTGACGCCATTTTTAACGCTCATAGCGTTGTGTACTTTCGTCGCGAATAGACCTATGGGCTCCGAAATTACCGAATAACTAATTGATTATTATATTTCATAAGTATTTCATAAGTACAAGTGATTTACATAAAGTGCCTAATGTGAATTTTCCGTAACGTAAACTTTATTATTTTAACTAAAGGAAAATATATTAAAATAAAAGGGTAGTTATAAAGTAGTGTGAAAATCCGCGTCAAAAATGTCCGCAAGTGCTTCCGATGGCGAAACCGCGGACCGAGTGGAGCGGACAAATTCACAGACCGTCGAGAGGGATCCAACATGCAGCAAGGACTCTTCGAACTCCGACGACTCGTCGTCCAGCAACAACGAGCGCCCTCACAAGAGACCAAGACGGGATGTAAAGGTAACCGTCGACCCTCGGGTCGACGCGTTATTTAACCAGGTCAGTGCTCTTACAAGTCTTATAATGCATCAACAATGCATGCCAAATAGTAACACAAAAGACAGTGTCGAACTACCCGCGTTTTCGGAACCAGAATTTCTGGTAAACCCTTCGACCACAAAGTCAAAGTCACTTGATTTGGGCACATGTAAGACAGATTTCGATGACAAGAAACATATTAAACCAGCTAATGAAGGTAGACTAAAACAATTAATTGCCTTACAACACTTTAATTCTCCTGCTTGGCAACACGTTCGCTACAGTAAAGCGCTGAATGACATGATTGCGCAACCTGGCTTCTGTAATCTTAAAGTCAATGATGAAATGTGTTGTCTTAACAAAGGTAAAGACTACCTGGCTCCCACAGAGCAAGTCGTAGCTGCACTTACCAACGCTTTGCTGTATCAAAGAGAGTTGTTACAAGCGGGACTGCAAGAACTCGTAGACTGGGCTCACAATAAGCCAACAGAATTCAACCCAAATAACATGTATAATAAAATTACTGAAACTTTCGGTAAATCCTCTCTGTCATACAAGTTGTCGGAACAGGCCTTGCAAATTGTTTGTGGTAAACGGGCGGAATGTGTAGAAATTAGGCGTCAACGTTTAATAAACGAAATTCCTAATAGAAATATCCGAGCTGCGCTCTCAAATATACCACCCAGTGAAGAGTTTTTGTTCGACAAAACTAGATTGACGTCTCTAATTAATTCCCTCGGAGGGCCGCTTTTATGGTTATCTCAACCTCAATCTAAGGATAAACCAAACTTAAAAAGAAAATTTAAAGAAACAATACCACCTAATACGCAGCCTAATACAATGCCTAAAAATAAATCTTATCAAGATCATTATAAAAAACGGGATTATAAAAACAAAAACAATGATAACAAAAAACAAAATTCCTTTCGTAATAACGCGCACAAGAAAATATGACTACCAAAGGCAGTTCAGAGGGGGGCAACTAAAGAGGTTCCAACAGCGATGGCGAATGCTTGGAGCAACCAAATTTATAATGTCAACCATCTCAGGTTGCAGAATACCTCTTTTCAAAAGACCTCCTCTGATCATACCTTCAAAACTAATCATGAAACAATATGCCACCAACCAGACTCCTACAATGTCTCGAGTAATCCAAGATCTCCTACATCAACAAGTACTGCAACCAGTACTCACAAAAACACCCAGTTTTATTTCCAAGTTTTTTCTGCGGAAGAAAAGCGACGGATCAATACGCCCAATATTCGATCTTCGGAAGTTAAACAACTTTGTGAAAATAAAACATTTTCAACTGATTTCGCATACTGCTATACCAGAATTTATCCAACCGGGCGATTGGATGGTAAAGTTAGACCTCTCTCAGGCATATTTTCATGTTCCGATTGCAAAATCTCACCGGACCTTTTTAAGAATCAGCTACGGAGGCAAATTGTACCAAATGACGTGCCTTCCATTTGGCCTGGCGTCAGCGCCACACCTGTTCTCTTCTGTAACATGTTGGGTCGCGGAGATCTTGCGTGTGAAGGGATGTCGAATAGTGGTCTACCTAGACGATTTTCTTCTTGTAAATCAAGACCCATCCAAGTTAAGTCTTCAGGCTGCGGAAGCCGTGAGACTCTTGGGACATTTGGGCTGGCAAGTGAACTTCAAGAAGTCAATCTTGTCACCAACACAAGATTTAGAATACTTAGGGATCCGGTGGCGAACAGCGATCAATTCAATGTCGCTACCAGAGAAGAAAATAAAGGATCTCAAGGTCGTCCTACATCAAACCTTGCAAAGAAACCACATCAGCCTTCGCCTGTTACAGCGTCTACTAGGGCAGTTGAACTTCGCCAATTATGTTATCCCTCGGGGCAGACTACATTGCCGCAAAATACAAATATTTTTACGTCGCTTCAACAAAAAACGTCTTCGTCACAAGGAAACAATCCCGCATTCTGTTCGCCAAGAATTGGTTTGGTGGCGCGGAGCCACACACCAAACGTCACCGATACACAATCCACCTGCAACCCATTTCCTGGCGACGGACGCTTCGGACACGGGTTGGGGTGCCCAACTAGACGGAATACTAGCATCAGGGGTATGGACAGGTCAGCAGAGGAGTTGGCACAGCAACAAGAAAGAACTATTCGCTGTGATTGCTGCAATCAAACAGAATCTGAACCTATTAGAAGATTCACATGTTCAAATCCAATCGGACAATCGAACCCTGATAGCTTATATCCGAAAAGAGGGAGGCACAAAGTCGTTGACATTACTAACACTAACATCTCAACTCTTACGGCTAGTAGACGAATACAAAATAACTCTGTCAGCTCACTATCTCCCGGGGAGATACAACATAGTAGCAGACAGGTTATCTCGAGGGAAACAACCAGCAGAGTGGCATCTGCTTCCCCAAGTGACTACGGAGGTCTTTCAAAAATGGGGAGTTCCAGAAATAGACCTGTTTGCATCCCGAGAAAGTGCTGTAGTAAAAAGATACGTATCCATAGATTGGAGAGATCGGTCAGCAAGCTATATAGATGCCTTCAGCAGACCATGGCGGTACAGACTAGCATGGGTATTTCCTCCACCCAATCTCCTTCCCAGAGTTCTATCGCATTTAAACAAGGCCAAGGGAACTTACCTAATAGTAGCTCCGGAATGGCCGAAGGTCTTCTGGCTCCCAGATCTGAAATCTCGAGCGTTAGATCACCCATACGAAATCCAGAATCTGACGAAAACCTTAGTGGATATAACAACATCACAGCCACCTCCGCAAGTACAGACACTAACCCTGAAAGTTTGGAAAATTGGGGGTGGGGTGCTTTAATTAAGAAGTGGCCTACTCAGGAAAGAGAGTTACTCAAAAACAGCTGGCGTCAGTCCACGTTTGCAACATATTTACCAGCGATCAAGCGATGGCTTGCATGGTGTTCGGAATCCAGGGTGAACTCAAAATCACCCCAACCGGGGGACGTTGCTAGGTTTTTAATACATCTTTTTCTAAAAGAGAATTTATCTTACAGTACTATACTAGTACACAAGTCTGCTGTTTTCACGTTCTGTGGCCCTAATGTAGAACATCACACTTTTTCTAGTTTTATTATTAAACATGCTCTTAAAGCAATCGGTATCGCAAAACCAAGGGCAGTTAGAGCCCCTTTTACATGGGACCCCAGAATGGTTTTAGAGTGGCTATTAACAAATCCTTCAAAAGATTCTCTGTTTGATTTATCACGGAGGACAGCGACGGTGCTTCTGTTGACTTCAGGCCGTAGAGTCCATGATCTTACCCTATTAAAGATTACTAGCGATAGTTATTTTGACAACGGGGAAAATATCTTTTTAATACCTTCCTTTGGATCTAAAACCGATACTCACTCAAATCGTCAATCAGCATGGATGTTTTCAAAACATGAAGTCCAGAACATTTGTCCAGTAATGTTAACCAGAACCTTAATAGAAAAAACAAAACAAAGAAAATCTGAAGTCAGGGGACTAAACAATCTCTTTATTACAGTGTGTGGTAAGCCAAAAGCTGCCTCACGTACCGTAATTGGTAACTGGGTGCGCACTGTTCTTAGAGATAGTGGTATAAATGCTTCCCCGGGAAGCTGCAGATCCGCTGTGGCCTCTCTGAGATGGCTCAATAATCAACCAATCGATGACATACTCACTCGGGGCAATTGGAAATCATCCAACACGTTTTATAATCATTATTGTAAAATAATAGAACTTCCTAAAGATAATAATTTTAATTCATTTTTCAAAACTTTTACTCCAACTTAATTCAAATGTTAATTAATAATAATTCTGAATTTAATAAAACTTTATGTATTCAATAATTTCTAATTATTAAATAATCATTATCGATAACAATTGCATATTAATTTATTTTATCCTGATCATCATAGCGTTATGTAGCATTATTCACCAGCAGATAACAAACACGTCTTCATAGCAATGCTGTATGTTTTCCGGAGGCACATCAATATAACGGTTTTACATAACAATAAAACCGATATTATGTGCCGAGAGGGAAAACATACAGCATTGCAGGAAGGCCTTCCTGGTGAAGACTATGAGCGTTAAAAATGGCGTCAGTTCCCGCCTATACTTGCTGGCGACACCTAGTGGTAAAAGATGGAACTAAAAGTTGTTTGTCTATTCTAGGGCATAGATCAATTTTCTAGCAATAAATCGTATTATGTACACACAGCTTCTTCATAGCAATGCTGTATGTTTTCCCTCTCGGCACATAATATCGGTTTTATTGTTATGTAAAACCGTTATATTAATGCTGTTAATGACTATAATTGACTCTCACACCAGACTTGTATTTATAACAGTTGTACTATAAAATGTATTGTGTGTACGGCTGTTGGCCTGCAATTAATTAAAAAAATAAATATGTTTTGCACGTAGCTACGAACACGTATAGTTCGTTTACTACGGCAATGAACATCCTATCTTAACCAGGCCATAGACTATTTATGTGCCAAAATTCATCTAAATCCGTTCTGGCATCTTATAGGTGAAAGAATAATATATCAAACCTCTATCACTTTTCCGGTTATAACACTAGTAAGATTAAATGTTAAGTGTGAGTTGCTCATATTTAATATATTAGAACATATTTACGTTGCTTTTGAGTACTACGGTGATAATATATTTTTTATAATCCTTAGATGAGCCTTTTAATTCGGTACCCATATTGCAGTATTGAATTTTATTTCATTCATTCTTTCATTATTTTTACAAGCATTATTCAATTTACTTTTAGTGACGAATTCGCCGTCTAAGGATCAAAATAAGGCATATGGATTAATAACTACATATTTAAGTCCTAAAAAAGAAGGCTCAAAAGAAACTAATCGTGCCTCCATTAAACCCTGTCAATTAAATGGTATGTATGCAGCATCGGACAATATCTTATTTGCTTTAATCATGCATAAAAGATAAGAATATTCAGTAAGTACTAAGTACGTACCAACACAACAGAGTAGCTTTGTATATGATATATTTCTTGTATAATTTATTGTTTTACGGCAATTTAAAATGTCGTTACTGCTGGAGAATTAACATACTAAAACCCTTGATTTTAGGGGAATCCATACTATCTACCATGTTTCACTCAGATAGAAATTTTACCTAAAATTTATTTGATTGCTTTGATACTTCGGTATAAATAAGATAACGAAGTAAATTTTACTCACTAAGTAAAGTTTACAATAACTTGATCTATTATTGCAGCCGTGTCCTCTCAAAACGCGAAAAATAAAAGCAAGAAAGTAAAATCCAAAATGGCTGTTAAAACTACAAATAATAAATATTGTGACATACGAGCTCTCTTATTCCCTGCAAAAAAACGTGATCAAAATTCGATAAAACTTTTCAATAAAATACTAGACGAAAACAAAGGTATGTCCACACAAATGATTGATATTATTTTTCACTTACAAACGAAAGTAAGTGAGGAATCTGGAAAATGTTATATATGCAAAAATACGTCTAACGTTTGTAATGACATAGACAAATTGCGGAAAAAACGGCGAAAAAGTATAGAATTGTTTCCATTTAAAGAGGAAGAAGCTTTTCCTGATCTTAAATTAACTGACGAAATCGACACAGAAGCTATACGGAATTATGTTGCAGATTTAGAAAAAAATCTAAAAGTGAAAGCTTTACAGGAAGAAAAGGAAAATGATGTCTTCTATAACGATTTCCCTATTCTGGAAAGTCAAAATAATGTCAATTACCCTTTAATTGACGATGAATCTCATATAATGCACAACTTAGATAATTTTGATATCGCGGACGAGGATATTTTTTCATCACAAGAAGCAAACAAAAATAAGGCAGTGTTAAAATACGATATTTCGAAAAGACAAAATGACGGTTCCAATAAAACTACAGTTTGCGATGAACCTCCCGTGCTGCATAGTTTACATAATTTTGACATTGGGGATCCAAAAGACATCACTATACTGGAAGAAAATGAAAATAATTTAGACTTAAGAAACGACATATATAATAAGACACCACAAAATGTTAATGATAATAAGAATTGTGTGGAAAATGCATCACGTGATCTTAGTTTTTACATTGGGGATGTAGATGACATATTTGCTGTTAGTCCGCTAAGGGAAGAGGAAACGAAAAAGAATGAAACAAAATATGAGGATATTGTGCTACCACAATGGACGTCTAGTAACTTTGATTTGGGTAGTATTGATGACATTCTAGAGGTAAACGCTCACGATGAAAACAAAATTAATGCTGAACTCATAGACCTAAAAGAAGACAATAGCAATATATTATGTAGTAATAACCCTAAAACAGATCAGAATTGTGTTGAAAGTAAGGAACAGGATTATAAGGAACTAATTTTAGACAGACATTCACCAATTCTAAACAATAAGGATTCATTAAATAGTAATATTGTTACAATCGATCTGAGTTTTGATGGCAGTCAAGAATTTCAGGAAGATTGCATAAAAGACATGCTTCATAAAAAATCACCAATTTTGAATAAACAAAATAGCAATCAAGTTTCTGACATTATAGATCTAAGTAATGATGAAGAATATGTATATAAGAAAGATTGCCATTCACAGAATTTGCGTAGTCCATCTATCTTATCTAAAACTAGTCACCCCGTATCAAAATCGCCCATACTCACTTCACAGGCAAGAAAACTTAAGCTTAAGAGAAATTTGTCACTAAACCATAATTCTGCTACTAGTAGTACTGCAAAAAAGAAGCTAAATCTACAATCGAAGGAATTCGACGCCGATAGTAGCATGCTCTCAGAAACTCAACTTATAGACTTGATTAATTCAAACAATGTATCTCACTCTTTTACAATTGAAGATGAAGATGAAAGACAAGTATCACCGATACTTTTAACTCAATGCGAAAGAAAAAAAGAAATATCGAATAGAAGTATTGTAAATAGACCCAATGACGTACGCGAAAACGTACAATCGTTGATCAATTCGGAAGTTAAAAATAAAAGAAAAGTTGACGACGTTGATGTACCTATTGCTTCTCCATTTTTTAACAAGAAACTAAAATTTGACCATCGAAATGAAGAAGTCTTTAATACGTTTAAACAAAGACTAAGTGGAGCTTTAACAAGTCGTAATGTTGATTGTAATAAATCACTACCCAACGGTTCAGCGAAAAGTAACTGTAACCTCGTTGAACCTAAGTGTATGATAAATAATAATAATGTATTAAAAGAAAATCGTGAGATAGAAAAGATTGATCTCTCTAATTTAGCTGATAAATTTTCTTACACTCCTAAAAAGTCACAAGATATTACAAAACCAACGTGGAGTAAAACGAAGATAAACAAAATGAAAGACAAGAAAAAGGTAAACATTTATTAAATTTAATGCTATGTAACCAAGTAGTATATGTAATTCCAATATTTTTAGTTTAATTATATATGAGAGTTCGCGTGTGATCAGAAAAAATATTGTTTTTGTATTATATACTAGTCTTAAATAAGTAAATAAGCAACACTTTTTGATTACTTTGACTATGCCCTTTACCAAAACTATCCATTCTGTAATTACTTACAAGTGGTTTCTAAATAATGTTATTTGGTATTTGAAAAAAAATATGTATGGTATGTGTATTATAGAGTTAACTGTATAATATTCAAAAAAGATGCTTGCTTTGTATCACTTTTCATTGATTTTTCTATTAATTGTCAGCCAAAATATTCGTTTTAAATTTGTTTTATATTGAATCGAAATTCTAATGAAAATTAAACGAAAATCTGCTGCTAAAATGTATGATGATGATTAAAAATTTCAGACAAATAAAATCAGTGCGTTCATTGATTTGGAAGCATCTTTGTCGGGGGATGACAGCGGAAGTGGGGATGAACTGACTGATGACAGCTATGGAAGCATCATAGATTTTATAACTGACAAAGATGCTACTCGCACCGAAGAAGACATGCAGGCGCATTACTTAAAATCCATCAAGTAAGTTCGATCTTATCGGTTAAACTGAGTCCCACGGTGTCAAATGTAACGTAAGACACATGCAACGGCTATTTTATACTTTAAACTACAAAAAATAACATTATTGAAGCTGCCTGCATTTGGAGTGTACACTTATATTGATCTTTTTTTTAAACCCTACGTTGCTCCTTATATCACACTCTCTATCAGTAAAAGTTCAATAAAAAAATAACGGGCAGACAACAGTTTTCCTATTTTTTTTCGTTTTAAGTAATATATTAATTTAGGAAATACTGATGTTTTGACATGGAGTGTCAGATAAATAATTTATTTATTCGTATGGTCGTATTTGTACGTACGTTATTGAAACGGTCGTCAAGCTTTGCATAATATGTACTATCTAATTTCGACTTGCACAATAAATAAATGTATTTAACAGTATTTTATTTATAGCATATACTCAGGATATTACTTAAAGTAAAACTTCATATATATGCATAAAAATAAATGTTTCTATTTCAAAATTGTCCAAAAGCCATGAAAGGATAAAAAATATATTATTTCGAGCTCTGGTAATGAGTAAAAATGGATAACAAATTTTGCAAATTATATGTACTTGAATCTTGATGTCACAAAGACGTAGCTACCGAGTAGCGCAGCACCTAGCCTAACGGCCCTTTTCATATTAATTATCAATGTAAATTGTTTTTAGGAGTCCCTTAAAAGTTGGAGCCTTTAAGATACCGCAAATAACAAAAAACTTCAAGAGAAATATATTTTCACAATTTTCTCAACAAGATTCTTATGAAATGGTGAGTTACATGTATGCATAAATTAATATGACAATAATAATTTATAATTATTTGCATATTCTCTAAAAATAAAAAGCTAAGGAAAAATCAAAATAGATTTTTTAAATTATCTTATTTTTTTTTGTCTTAATACAAATTAACCGTACAGTACCCAGTAGTTTATTGTATTCGTTTTTGAGAACTAGCTAATTCTCGAATGTTTCTCTCACCCTTTCGATTAGATTTTCGGTATCTGCAAAAAAGCCGTGCTTATGTTTTTATAAATATTGCTTTATATATAAAACGCGTGGTGTATCCTTAAATCCATTTGAATGATTACAGGACAGTTTCTGCGTCGATTCTCATATTGAATTAACTCAAGCTAAAGATTTATCAGAACTAGAATTAGCTGAAATGATATTAGAAAAGAAAAGAAAACGAAGAAAAAAGACTCGAATCAAAGAATCTAATGCGTATGTAAATGGCGAAAGCTCCGTTATGAATCGCCATACAGTACATGGAGATGGGGACAGTCCAATAATAAAACGTAGTAACAAAGCGCGTATTATAAAAATTGATTCAGATGACAGTAGTTAACAAAACCTGGAGCAGTTGTGACATGTATATAGTATAAATGTACATAAAACTGATCTATGATTCACTTACGCGATGTTGTGGTAATTCTGTCCAGGAGACGGTATTTTGTGGAGCACAGATCTCGCATGTTTATAATGTAAATTATTGTATATAGTAAGATATATGTATATGTACGAACTTTAATTATGTTGACCAATCAGTGGCATAAATTGCTAAGTTACCATGAAGACGCAGATACTGCATGGAATTTATGTGATATTATCTTATATAACAACCGTAACACAAGGGCCATACAACATTATTTTAAAGCACCATTTCAAATTAGCGGCGATGTTACGTGGCCTTATATGTTAGCACAATTACATTTGTTGCAACGCAAAGCGAAGATGCACTGAGATAGACTCTCATAGTCTTCAAGTAAGGCAGGTTAAAGACAGACAACGAATATCTACGACGGTTGTTGACAGGAACTGTCGTCCGTGGAATGGCATCTCAACATGATGTATGTATTACGTGTCCACAACAATTAGGCGCATGAATAAAATCGGTTCCGTGCCCCGCACCTCGCTTCCGTCCCCGCGCGACACCTAGTGACGTGCAGTCGTGTATCGTCTAGGTGTTTACGTTAGTCACCACGTGTTTAATGTTATTTCGTTATAATGTTAGTTTAATGAGTGATTGTTGAATTTTTAAAGTTATTATTAAATTAGTTGATTACTCGTCAATAAACCTCAAAATTGGTAGCGAAAAGACTATTCGTGGAGAAGTAAGGACTCTTACATTGAAAATATACATTTTCTTAAACAAAAGGAGAAGATGCATGGGCTCAGTATTCCTGTCTCCCAAGTCGAAAATCGAGTGTGTGCTGCAACAGGCATCAATCTCTTAGACGAATAAAAAATAAAGAAAACATTCCATGTCTGCGAATATATTAAACACACGAAAGTGCTTTAATAAATACCCGACTATTGAACATACACCACTATGGCGTATGTTTTAATAATGGTACTACCTACATACTCTTGGTATTTGGTAATAGGATGTACTTTATATCGAGATGGGAAATCCCTAGTTCTAATGACGTTTCAACTGTTATGCGCCTAATTGTTTTGGTCGAGTAGTATGTACCTATGTTAGGATGCATGAAACGATTACATTCAAGTAAGCCTTACGATAAAGCTTTAATAATTCTTGGTGTCGTTTGAATGAGTTATGTTGTGGTTATAGACAGAAGAATGTTATTTTATAAATATAATTTACAGATGTTGATAATTCATTGTAATCTTTGAAGTGTTTTTCTTATTTAAATGATACTTTATCAATCATGTAAAATTAAAATAATGCGAAAGTAAAATTTAAATGTTTTATTTAAATTTAAATTTTCCGAGATAGATTTGTAAATCTTACCAGCATCGGTTCTTTGAGTTGTCTCCCTGTTCGGATTCTACAATTTCGAATATCCTCTTTTCTACTTCATTATAAGGTATAAGTCTCATGCCCTATTTTTTCACATCTGAGACACATGAACATTTCTCTTACAATTGCAAGCGATTCCAGCTTTATCTGATTGAAGTAGCAAACGAGCATGCAGTCCACCTGATAACCTTACCACTTACCTAAGTGGTCCTGCCGTCCATGGACATCTGTAAGTAACTTCAAATAGAACATGGGTTCTATCTGAAGTCAATCACATACGCATTGCTACTCCCGAGGACTATGATGATCGCCTATAAAAGTTTGCCGGCAACCACACCCTTCCATCGAAACGCAAGAAATGCTTCACGCTAGAAATAGGTGTCGCGGTGGTACTTATCCGGTTGAAAAATCAGACTATTCATCTGTTTATTACTTCCCATGCCTTTGCCTTAACTATTACATCTTCATAAGTTATCCCTTTAAAGATATTTTCCCAACCCCTATAGAGCCCTCGATAGCATCGCTAGTAACGCGAGTTAAGGCCCATTTAGACGGAGAGAGTTTCTCGTACGTTTCGGTGCGAGAAACCGTACGCTACTATCACAAGCAATAATCGCCATAACATAATCGTATCAAAATGTTTAGACACAGGCAAGAAATAAAATCTCGCCTACGATTAAGTCATACGAGACTCGTATATGACTTATCGCTAGGCGATAATTGTCTATGTTTGTTTACACGACGAAATTATTGTAAGCAGATTCTTGCTCATGAGAATGTCGACTTGTATAAACTCGATTTCGCCTACATATTTTCAATTTCGTACGAGTATCGTACAAATCGGTTTGAATCGTTTTCAGTTCGAGATTAGTCATTCGAGTTTAGTGATTACCTAGTATATACCATAATAAAATTGGCGCCAAAATTTTTTTTAGACACCAAATTCCTAAAGAATTGCTTTTGAAATGCTCCTTAGAATTGTATGCTTCGAAATATATTTATTCCAGTAAAAAAAAATCGCTAATTAATTATATTCATAACTAAATAAAATAAAATTTAATTTTCGATTGTCTCTAATAATAAGATTCCATAATTAATAATAAGCTTACGTAGAGAAAAAAACATCATTATAATAGAAAAACGAAAATTTTAATCGAAATAAATCAATACTATTAGTGTTAATCGAGAATTGAGTTCCTATTTTTTTAAAGAATAATTATATTATTATTTAAGTGGAATAAATATATATTTCATGGAATAATATTTGGATGAATATTTTGGCAGTCTTGTTTAAAAAAAAAAATTGGCGCCAACTTCATTACGGTTTAGTTGTTTGTAAAAATGACACAAAAATCTTTTAAATTTGCAATTGCCGACTATATTAAGTTCATTGAACTATATAGAAGTTACGAGTGTTTGTGGAACACGGAGAATTTAAATTATAAAAACCGAGATGCGAGAAATGCAGCCCTGAATGACTTTGCTAAAGAATTGGGTATTGAAGACTTTGGTCCTAAGGAAATTACTGCGAAAATAAAAAATATACGAAGTCAATATTTGCAAGAACGAAAGAAAGTCAAATCATCTTTGGGGACTGGAGCGGGGGCTGAAAATGTTTATGTGCCAAAATTGTCTTGGTACAAGTCTTTAGATTCATTTTTGAGAAAATCTTCAGAATTTAGATCAACAATCTCAAATCTGGTGTGTACCTATCAATTTACTTAGTAAGCACTTTTTAAACGTAGTTAAATAGTGATAAAAATAAGTAATACCGGATTCGTTTATTCCAAGCTATTTATTTAAAAACTTATTCTATTTTCTTGCCATGGAACAGCTCCGTGATTATTAAAATAATCACGGTACCGTTCACGAATTGAAATTGCCTCGCTGGTTGAGTTGCCGTAATTTTGCGAAAATATATCTTTAAAGGCTCCACTTGTGTAGTTTTCTCTCCACGCACCCGGTCGTATACCCGATCCTGTTTCTTCGTCTAAAAATCCAGGAGGAGTATATGCCTTTGGCGATGTTTTTCTTAACCAGTTGTGTAAAACACATGTTGTTTTCACAATGACATCTACTTTTTCGGGCGCCAATCCTATTGGCCTTTCGAATATCCTAAATCTTGATACTAAAATACCAAATGCATTTTCAACAATTCTCCTGCATCGGCTTAGTCTATAATTATAAATTTGTTGTTCTTTTGATAAATTATATCGACGTGGGTATGGTTTCATTAGGTACGGTTTTAGAGGAAACGCTTCGTCTCCAATAAAAACAGCGTCGCCAGGCAAGTCCAGTGAATTTTCTTCGATAGATTTTTTTAATGAACTTTCATTAAATATGCCGCCATCGGAGTTCCGTCCCTTCGATCCAATGTCCACATATGTAAAACAGTAATCGTAGCCAACGCATCCTAAAAGGACAATACTAAATGTGTTTTTATAATTGAAAAAATCGGATCCTGTTCCTGGAGGACATTTAATCAATATGTGTTTGCCATCCAAAGCTCCGACACATGACGGAAACTGCCATCTTGTTGAAAATCCTGTTTGTATATTGACCCATTCTTCTTTGGTCCTTGGTACCTAAAATGTGATATGGAATATTACATAAATTAATTATGTTTTACCTAAATTTCAGATAGATGAATCTACTCCAAGTATAATTCACACTCAAGTCAATGACTCGATGCCTAATTTTGAAAACACACAAAATGTCCATGTTATCGACTCCATGATCGATATAGTTGACTTAACACCAAAACCAACGCAAACTAAAAAGTCCAAGACCAAAACTTTGAACATCGATTTAGCGATCGATAGGTTAGACGCTATAGATAAAAGATCTTGGCAAAATGAGGACGATTTAGATATGTTTGGGAAGTATGTGGCATCCAGCTTGCATAAGCTTAATGAGAAAGATGTGATATTTGCTCAAGACGAAATTCAGGCAATTCTCTCAAAATATAAATTGTGAAATTTGAAAGAGACAACTCCAATGCCTGATTCTCCATTTTCGAGAATTGAGAATGACGTACACTGGTGGAATTCAAGAATGCAAGATGATATTCCAAATGATTCCATGGATGCATAATAATTAATTATTGTCATATATCTATGTATAAAGTTGATTTGTTATTACCTAATTTCCATTTTCTTAAGAAGGCAACACTGATTTTCAATAAATACATAGATAATTGTTTTTTTTAGTAAATTGTTTTTTATTCATACCTTAATAAAATCTTTCAATGCGGTGTAAATAGCTTGCAGAACTTCTACTAAAAAGTAACTTATGGTACACCTAGGTACTCTAAATATTTCTGATAATATTTGAAATGAATCTCCTGTAGCCAAATATTTTAAAGTTATTTCTAATTTTGTACGAGCAGCTAAAGCTTGACGCATATTTGTATCTCTTTTTTGTATAGATGGTCCAATTTCTTGAAGTAAATATATAAATTGGGTTTTCGTAACCCGTAACATATTTTTGAATGTCTCTTCATCTTCCAATTGTAATTCAAGACACAACGTGTTAGATGCTCCCAAATCATTTCTTCTCGCTATCCACTTTTTAACCCAACACCTTTTCTTCTTTTTCCGTTTTATTAATTCTTGCCTTAGAAGAGCAGATATAATTAAAACACCCTCGCGCACTGCACTCATGGTAGCAACTGGCATCAAATCTCGAAATACGATTATTTCTTTCAAATTCTGTTTACACGGACACAATAATATTCCATTGCGAGGCGATTATCGTCCAAAGCAAGGAGCGAGAAGAGCGAATGTTTAGACAAAAAAAATGTTTGATATTCCTTCGATAATCGTATGTTCGAGGCGAGAAACTCTCTCCATCTAAATGGGGCCTTAGTCGCATTTGCAACGCGCTACTGTATCGATGCAAACGCACGACCGTGTCGGACGACTTCGCGAAGTCAACGGAGGCAGTGTGGCGCAGTTCGTACTGAGTCGTGTTTGCATCGCGACAGTATCGCGTTTGCATCGCGACTGAATCTGGGCCCGTGGACGAGGGCTTATTACTATTAATAAAAATGTCAAATTGACCGATCATTTCTGTGGGCGGTTATTCGTCCCAGACGCTTTATATATCAGGATTTTTTTTTAACTTATCTAACGGCCCGGGCCGTATTTTCAAGGTAGCGAGTATGCGCACACTCTTAAATGCATATGAGTGTCTATTTCGTAAAATTCGTTACTTTGAAAATAAGTAACGTCTGGGGCCCTGAGATCTTAGACCAATATGAAATATTCAAAATTATTATTAATTGTACTATCCCAGATTTAAATTTGAATTTAAACCCTTAAGATTAGAATTTTGTACATCTAATGCCCACCGGCGGTGAAAATAAAATACGACGCAATGAAACTCACAAAACATTTAGCTAGGGAGGTAGCGAGCAGAATTTCTATATTGTCAGCACACGTGGCAGACGTTATTAATAGCCATAATTACACATTAAGAAATATTAAGAACCGCGTCTGCCATCACAATGGTGCTTGTCAATAGACACCGTTCTAAAAACGTTAAAAAATGGTGTGCTATATCATGCGCGCAGTCTGCTTCTAGAGTTGATCACAGCTATACTGTAAATACAAAAAATCGAAAAGCAGACGTCCGGGGATCTGATATTCCAGAGGCAGTCAGGAACGATTTTCAAACCGCGCCAGAAATATTTACGTTGGTATAAAATATCTCCATAGTATCTTTCGTAATGTCTCTATTTTCTTTGCGAGCGCTGACTTCGGGACTATGTACTAAATCTAAATTTATTTAAATTATTTGTTACTTTCTTGTGGCGTTGAAATCGGTCGTAGTTTTTTTTTTCTTTTTAACTACGTATTTCGCAAAAAAATACCTGATTAAAATAAGTTAGATACTGCAAATCCTATTCCGTTAAGCTTAAACCAATGGTTTCTGGTTTGCATGTATTTAAAAAATGACACAATAAATTTCAGCTCCTCCTATCCTTGTTAGACTGGTGATGTGACGCGCTAGCTTCCTCTCACTCACCCTTCAGTATTTGCCATCTTCAACAGCCAGTAACCCTAACGTGCGGCCAGATTTAATTAAGTTACCGTATATCATAATGAGAAAAAAAATTGCTTCATTTTGATCTATAAAAGATCAACATACGCTATAGATGCATAAAAAGATCGAAATCATAACTGTTTATACCTGGCTGCGAAAAGGTGCGACCAAGTGCGCAACGGCAACTACGATTTGTGAAGTGAACGATATTTTATTTGAAAACTAGATTAATTATTTTTTTGCCGCGAAATCAATTAACAATAATTTAATTACAAATACTATCGGCCACATTTTGATTGGCAACCTGGTAGATTTTGTGGTAAAAATGTGGATTTTAGCATGTACTCGATAACTACACAAATTTGCCGGATCTTAATCTAAAAGGTTTAGATTAGTATAAATATTCAAAGTTTCACTTTTGACATGTATGCTTTACACACACGAACTTTTTTATGAATGTAATTTATCTGTATATGTTTAGAAATTCAATGTAATCTTTGAAGTATTCTTTTTATTAAAATGATATTTTTATCAATCAAATGTTTTATTAAATAAAGCGAAAATAAAATGTAAATATTTTTTATTTCCTACTTCAACCATGTTATTTATTTATTAATGAATAATTGTAATATGGGCAGTATAATTCAATTCCTCTGTTGCAAAGATGAACAATAATATGATAATTTGTTTTTACCAATTTTAACAAGCTTTATCTGTAACTTATTTACTACTATTGTTATGTAACAATGTGATTGCTTAATGTACAGCTCGCTATGTTCCATTACTCTTGACCTGCCTGCCCTTATGTAGTTCTTCTAATTCCGCCTGGAGTTCCGCGTACCTCTTTTGCAGTTGTTTCTCGCGGTCTGTTTGCCTATTCACATCCTCGGTTAGCGACTGAAAGAAGCATTTTAATAAGATTAATATTTTAAAATGTGATGTTAAATGATTTCCTACTTTATACCCATTTGACCATTATAATACAATAAAACGAAGATGTTTTTTTAAGGCAGTATTGGTGCTTAGAAAGTAATGATTTAAAGCAACAAACGAGTTAGCGTAATATGTACATAAACATCTAATTGTTTTGCAATTCTCCCAGACAACCTTAGGATGCGGTGTAAGAGTGGATTTAAACTGAAAGAATAGGTAATAGGTGCAAATATGAGATTAAGGAATAGCGTTAGGTACAAATTGATAGATTACTTAAGCATTAAGTTTACTTTGTACATTTTCGACCTCCAATCCTTAAAAAAAATTATACCTCTATCCTACGCGGTACTGCAGCTTTTTCTTGTTCGGCCAAAAATCTAAATGTTGACAGCTCCAAATTGGCTTGTTCAATCTGATCTTGCAACTCTTGAAATTGTTTTATGAGCGACGCTGCACGACTTTGGTATCCACCTGGAGAAGTAAGTAAAATAATATTAATCGTAAGTGGCCACTTCTCTTGAGCCGTATGTTGCAGGTGTGGCAACCTCCCACAAGTTGAGATGAGATGGCGCCACTGGGACGATCTTCCACAACTCGTCTGTTATTCTGAATCACGCTAACGAAGTATTCTCAGAATTCTCAGGCATTGTCACCTAGCTTGGCGGGAGATCTACCATTGCCAAACACCCAAACAGGTATACATATCGCGCAGTGAAAACGAAAGGGACATAAAAAAATTTAGATTGAGTTATAACTACTCTTTATAACGTCTAACGTATGGTCTGTAACGCGAACCAAATATTTTTTTATACATACAAGTATAATCCATTAAACTAATGCTAGAATGGTTTCTTATATTAAGTACTAGCTGTACCCGCGGCTTCGCCCGCGTTCAGATCAATGTATCACAAAGTTTTACCCATTTCACCCCCTTAGGGGTTGAATTTCATGAAATCCCTTCTTAGTGAGCACTTACGTCCTTAAAAGAACCCGCATGCAAAATTTGAAACTCCTAGCACTTGTAGTTTCTGAGATTTCGTGATGAGTGAGTGAGTGACCTTTCGCTTTTATATAAATATAGATAATACATTTTAGTGTACCATCATCTGTTAGACCACCCGATTTAAAGGTTATGATTCTTTTTGTTAAATCGTTTTTTTTTTCGCTCTGGTATAAAGGTGCATTTTTCGAGATACAACAAAATTGATTCCGGCGTTGATATCTTCATGGTATAGTGTTTATACATAAATTTTTACTAAATAACGACGTACCTGAAAGCACTCTAAGTTTCTTCTCCATCTTCGAGCATTTCTTGGCCTCTTTGGCCATGTGATTTCTGTTCTGTTCCAATCTCTTTTCGGCCGATTCCAGCCTATCTTTTTTACTTGCCAAGTTAGCTCGTGTGTATCTGTTTTGTCCTGGTAAGAATAGCACCTACAAAAAAGTATTTTATGATGTAGAATATATTAAATCAATTATTAAAATAAATGGCCATTCTATCTAGTGCTTAAGACTGTTACACTATCCTATCGCTTCACTCCTTTATTTTCACGCTAGAAATAAGTTTGGCGGTGTACCTCCACGGTCGATGTACACGGGTTCTACCACTTGGTAGAATATATGGATATAAACTGACCTGCGCCAAGCACTCCTCCCACACTTGCGTGTATGCGTCCAGGCTGAGGTCGCCGTGGGTCATGCCGGCCTTCACCACCTCCATCTCCTTCTCCAGCTCGCGCTTGGCCGCTTCCAGTTCCTCGGTGGAGAACTCCTCGTACGGGTGCTGTTCTAGGTACGCGAGGTGTGACGCTTGTAATTGTACGGCGCGTTTTTTGTCAATACCTGAAAATATTTTTGCCTAAATTTAAATATTTGTAAATATTTTGAGTAAAATTTGTAGAAGTATAAGAAAAGTCTGAAGAATTTTACATGAGGTTTTGAAAATAGTTGAGCTGTAAAAAATGACTAATTTGATGTGAATGTTGAATCCGCGAGTTAAATTCTGAACTTTTGGGTTAAAATAGCTGATAAGAGTTGTTATAAAATATACATTACAACCATTTACATTTTGATATTATCATTATTTACCATTTTATTTTGAGAACAATGCCACTTTTGCATAGTTTATGTTTCTTTGTTGCACACTTATTATTTATTAGTTATTTAATCAGTGTATTGAGTATGTCTGTGCCTCTCTCTGTCTTGCTTACGTGCATGTGTGAATATGCACGCGCAGTTGCGTGCGCGTGTGTGCCCTTCTCTCTGCGCGCGCGCGTGTGTGTGTGTACGTTAGTGTGTGTGCGTGTGTGTGTGCGCTGGCGTGTGTCCATGCATGTGTGCTAGCGTGTCACCTGGCGGCGGGTCGTGCAGCGCGTCGTAGTGCAGCATGGCGAGCATCTCGGCCTTGAGCAGGTCCTCGGCGCGCTGTAGCGGCGCGAGGCCGGCGGGCGGCGCGGCGCCGCGCACCAGCGCGCTCACCTCCAGCGGCCGCGCGGCGCCGCGACGCACCGCGCTCGAACGACGCGCGAGCGCCGCCGCACCTGGAGACACACCATTATACTTTAAAGTGCTTCTCCACCGCTATACGAGGCAGCTGCGATATGCTAAATATACACTAAGTAAGATGTAACAAAACATAGCTAAACGACATTGTTTTAAGAGTTTTGCCTGTAGTTTTGGGTGCAGTGTCGATTTTGAAGTGGCCATTGCGTTCATATAAGTTTGTGTATTTTTATATGAGCGCTGGAGCAGCAGCGCGTTTCAAATTAACGTTATCAATTACCTAGATATAAAGAATAGAAAGAAAGAAATCGTTTATTTGTAATGCGTACACACTCATACAATTCAAAGACACTATAATAATAATCGTCAACCACGTACAATCGAATATATGTAAAAAAATTACTCGAGTGTACTCGGTATCCACGACGACCGCTATCTACTCTTCGAGTGATAAAAAATCTTTAACGAACATTCAATGTTTTTTTTTATCTACTGAGGTCTATTCGGTAGGCGCTATTATACTTGTTCCCTCAACGCGTGGTGGGGATCACTAGCACAAATCCAAAGGGCTCTAATCGAACTCGGAATATACACACTCTTCATAGTTCGATTAGTTAGTCGGCAGTCTGTTCGCAAGTATCATGTTACATAAGAGCTAAGTGTACTCACGTCTTTCGTCCGCCTCACGCGCTAGCCTCTCTTCTTCGTCTATTTGATCTTCCGGGCGTGTTGCGGGTGACACAACTTTATGCGCGGGCACCTTAATGTTGCCGGCGGTTCGAGGTGCCGGCCGCGATATATTCATAACCTTCTTCTTAGGCAGTCGGGTAATAAATATTGCATAATTCAAGGGTGTGTACTCACGTTGCTCGTCCACCTCGCGCTTATCGTACTCATCTGCCTTGCGTTCCGCGCGAACAGCAACCAGCGTAATAAGTAATGTTGCATAAGATCTAAGAGTAAGCACTCACGTCGGCGCAGGAAATGACATAACATACCCTCGAAAAACAATACTTAAAGTGTGTACTCACGTCCTTCGTCCGCTTCGCGCGCGCGTCTCTTGTCCGCGTCCGCCTGGTCCTCCGCGCGTGTCGCGGCCGGAGTAGCGGGCGGCGCTGAATCCTGCGCGGGCAACACGATCTCGTGCTCAATCCGCAGCGCCGATAGCAACACATATATACATACCCTCCTTCTGACACAGTCGGATAATAAGTGTTGTATAGAGCTAAAGATGTGTACTAACGTCGCTCGTCCGCTCCTCTCGTCCCCGTTGACCTGTTCCTACGCGCGTAATGCGCGGATACATATATACGTTCGAAAAAATTTGCTCTGCTTCTGACGTAATCGAGTAAAAATAGCTAATAATGGCTACTCACGTCGCTCGTCCGCCTCACGCGCGCGTCTCTCGTCCGCGTCCGCTTGGTCCTCCGCGCGTGTCGCGGGCGGAGTGGCGGGAGGGGCGGAGTCCTGTGCCGGCACTACGATCTCATAGTCGTTCCGCGGCGCCGGCAGCGACTGAAGCGCGTTGCGGACTGACGCCTTCAACTGGAACACGGCCGTATTAATGTAACACACGTACTCTCTACGTCTACAGCATCACGCTGAGATTTTGTACATGTAATTATACATTGAATACTCATAATACGACTTAGGCGGCCCGTGTGACAGAGTTGTCACAATTTCCGATTTCGAAAAGGACATAAAACTTTCTATGCCCATTTTTTATACTTAAGCCATAAACAAACAATTAAAGTATTATTTATATTATAATTTACGACATAATCATAATAAAAAGCTACCATCATACCTGTTTTTGTATTTGATTTGCCATTTGGGGTGTATCTCCTGTGCTCAGTTGGTCCTCTGGGTTTATGCTCAACTTATCACGCAGCCCTGGTGTCTAAAATTAAGACGTATATCACATAATTATAGCATAATAAATAAATAGCTTACGGCAAAAGTATATGCAAATATTAATATTATACTGTATGTAATAAGTGTATAACATCATACCGTCAATGCTGTCTGTCCAGTGCCGTGTCCGGGTGTGGCAAAGCTTCCCGGAGTTGATACTTCACTGCGGGATGATCTGGAAATAAATTTATTTTTGTAATAATCAAAATATAATGACCAAAATTGGAATAATAACGTAACTACCCTGTTCTAAGTCTGACTGATAGATACGGCTCTCTCCCTGCAAACGATCGTTTCTGCAAGGTCGCAAGATGAGTATAATTCAACCAATCTTTCGTTTCATGGGAATGACGCGGTTGCTGCCTTACATTCATATGAGGCGACTATCAGACAACGGGAACAGCAACGCATCTGTGATCAGCTTCTGATAGAACTCGTGTTCTATATGGGCTTTCTTACCCTTAGTACAAATTTATATTTTGTTTTAAAACAATCATTGTATAAGCTTTAGCTCATACATACATTGCATGCTTACGTTTTTGATTTCGATCATAACTTGCGATGTATGTTAGAATGATGGGCGAAAACATGAATAATTCATATTTTGAGGAAACATAATAAACTCTTACCTTTTTTCGTTATCGAGGGGGGACCTTTAAAAGGTTCCAAACACCATGAGAGCAACGCCAGGTTTTGTGGGATTTTTACCTCACTAAAATCCCCCCGGTGGCTATCCTCAACGCTGCGTGGAGGACTCCCGGACCTCCAATGGAACACTACCGGAATCCTCCGAGCGCAATGCTTCCTTTGGGCTCTTCCCAGTGAGCATTTTACACACTGCGCCTCCTAGTGTTTACGACAACATGTGGCCACACATGCCGTCGTCCTACACGAGGTCGCTTGGCTGGACGGTTCGAGCTCACCGTCTTACCGCCCGCAATCCCGGAAGCCCCTTTTAGTCGCCTCTTACGACAGGCAGGAGATATCGTAGCCCTATTTCTGATCCCGGAATTACAGGGATAAATAAAAAATACCTCGTACTACGTGTTCAGGTATCTATGAGCGCCTGTCACTTACAATAAGGTAATAATACAATAACTTAAACATGCAAGTAGTTTTCATCGGTCGTCCCTGTAGTTCCGGGACCAAAATAGGGTTACGGTATCCCCTACCTTTCGTAAGACGCGACTAAAAGTGGATTTCCAGGGTTGCAGGCAGCAAGAGTGAGAGCTCGAACCGTCCAGTCAAGCGTACACAGGAGAAAAGGTGTGTGTGGTCTAATACCGTTAAAAACCAGGCGATGCAGTGGGCCAAACCGCACACTTGGAAGGAGTTCTATGGAGCAACGTTCAGAGAACATCAGTTGCATTTTTGGAGGTCCCGGAGTCGCGATAAGAATAATACTAATAATATAAAGCCGAAAGTTTGTGAGTGTGTATGTTTGTTACTTCTTCACGTGTAAATGGCTGGAGCGATTTTCATAATATTTGGTAGGGAGTTAGCTGATACTCTGGATTAACATATAGGCTACTTTTTACTGTAGGAAAATATCTCATTCCCACGGGACAATCGATTTTTATTAACGCGGGCAAAACTGCGGGATTCAACTAGGTTTCATAAGCCTGCGCTGGTCCTACGGCGTCGAGTACCTTCCAAAGGTTTCTCCTTCGAGAAGAAAAAACTTTCAACAGCGGGGCATGTGTTACCGGAAGGGCGTGACGAGCAGCGTGTTGGGCGTGTGCGCGGGCGCGGCGGGCGGCGCGGCCAGCGGCGTGTTGGCGCCGCCCTTCAGCGGCGTGTCCACGTGCGTCAGCGCCATCACGTTCTGCGCCTCCATCAGCACGCTGCAAGCGGATTGACGTTACGTTACAATGTGTAGTGGATACTTGAGCTAACTTTTGTTACCCATGTAAAAACAAGATGGCAAATAAAAAAAAGATATACAAAGAAAAAAGACAAACCCACTGAGTTTCTTGCCGGATCTTCTCAGTTGAGGTCGTGTTCCGATCCGGTGGTAGTGCAAAAACAAAATATGTAACTGACAGTTTGTAAGCGTGGTTCTTTTGCCTAAACGTGGTCGCCACTCGAGGATCTTCCTTCCCCATCGGTTATCGGTCCTACGAGCGATGTGACCGGCCCATTGCCACTTCAGCTTACTAATTTTGAGAGCTATGTCGATGACTTGAAGAGGAAAGCGGGAAACCGTTGGATTCAGAGGGCACAGGACCGGTTGGAATGGCGTCATTTAGGCGAGGCCTATGTCCAGTAGTGGGCTGATGGATGGATGGAGCGCCATCCGGAACGCGCCCGACGTGGACAGAGTTAGAGGCATAAGAGTGGTGAGAGGTGAGTAATCTCGCTATGTACCGGTCGGTGGCGGCGGCGGGCGTGCGCAGCGCGGTGGCGGGCGCGGGGCAGAGCGCGTAGGCCGCGAGCAGCGCGTCCGTGGGCGCGCCCGCCGCGCCGCCCGCCGCCTCGCGCGCCGCCTCGCCCGCGCGCCCCAGCTTCACCACCGCTTGCAGCTCCTGCGCGCACACGGAAATACAAATACACATACTACTCGACCACAACAATTAGGCGCATAAAACAAAAGCGGTTCCGTACCCCGCACCTTGCTTCTGTCCCCGCGAATCCCCTAGTAACGTGCAGTCGTGTATCGTCTAGGTATTTTCGTTAGCCAGCACGTGTTTAATGTTATTTCGTTATAATGTTAGTTTAATGAGTGATTGTTGAATTTCTAAAGTTATTGTTAAATTAATTGATTATTCGTCAATAAACCTCACAATGGGTAGGAAAAAGACTATTCGTGGAGGAGAAAGGACTCTGACATTCAAAATGTGCATTTTTTTAACAAGAAAAGATGAATGAGCTCAGTATTCCCGTCTCCCAAGTCGAAAATGGAGTGTGTGCTGCAAAAAAGAAAGAAATATTCCATGTCTGCGAATATATTAAACACATGAAAGTGCTTTAATAAATACAGGACTATTGAACATATACCACTATGGCGTATGTTTTAATAATGGTATACCTACATACTCTTAGTATTTAGTTATAAAATATACTTCGTATCGGGATGGGCAATCCCTAGCTCTAATGACGTTTCAACTGGCATGCGCCTAATTGTTTTGGTTGAGTAGTATATTACACTCTTACACATATCTAATCAATTTTTACTTGATTAAGAGCAACACACTGTCAATATAACATAATTTAATTTATTACGTTAGGGGCCGTTCAAGTATTACGTAAGCACTATTGGGGGGTGGGCGGGTCTTTGTTTTGCTTATTTTGGATGAAATGGGGGGTAGGGGGATCTAGATGATGATTACGTCATCGCTAGTTAGTTTTTCTTTACAATATTGTAAAAAAAATCATTTTTAATTAAAAAAATGTTTACATACGCATGCGGGGACGGGGTTAGAGCTTTGCTTACTTTTGCTGACAAGGGGGATGGGGGGGTAAATAATTGTAATAAATTTGCTTACGTAATCTTTGTACGACCCCTAAAAACATGACGTTTTATAATATATGTGAGTATATTTTTTGTTTTACACGCCGAAGTAGCGAACGAGTATGCAATCAACCTTATGGTAAATAGTTACAACCACCCTTGGATATCTGCATCCAACTCGACATAGAACAAATGTCTTAAAGTATAATTGCGTTGTTACTTCTGAGTGTGACAACCAAACCTCTCCAGTCGAACCATAGTGATTCTATCGGCTTTATACAACGAAATTCGCATATACACACAATCAATAAGTGTTTGACTTCTTTATAAAGAAAACTATGCTTTAATTCGTTTGAACACTACAATTATTTTAATAGTAACTTATCTAGCACCGCGCTTGGTAAATTCCATAAAACCATTTACTACTCTGGAATAATTTATTTATTTATTTATTTATTTACATACACTTAAGCTATAAACATTACAGATATAAATCCAATTCGTTTATAGGCTTGCAATGTACATTCCTGCCGTCTCGCGAAATTCAGCAAGGGATGTGCAAAAAATATCAACACTTGGATTCCACTCCACTAAGCCATTGAGCAAGGTCAGTGCTCGCATCAGGGGAGACTCCTTCGTAAGGATGAGCCTGCAATGCGGCAGCGCAAATAGCTTCCGTCGGCGGGCACGAACGTAGTTGTTTGGGACATGTAACGATATCAGTTCTAGTACTGACGGGTTCGAGGTCTTCCCTCGTATCAACTGTACAAAATAGTCCATCAAGGCGATGTCACGTCGATTTTCAAGTTTGTGATATCCTAGCATTCCCAATAAAAAGGAGCTAGGGTAAAGATGAGGATAACCCACAAAATATCCATAAGCCCGGAAGTATAGACATCTTAAAAATTTTTTTGGAGTTTCTCCAACATAAGCTTGTATTTTACTTCATGTGGACTCCAAATAATTGTGTTACTTTCTAGTATGCTCCTAACTAAGCTGTTATATAACAATTTTAAAGGTTCAATACTATCAAGATGTTGAGCCTGCCTCAATACAAACCCTAACATTCGAAAAGCTTTCCTGCAAATAGCCACGATATGATCGCAGAACCTCAAGTCGCCTCTAAACAAAACACCCAAATCTTTGATAGCTGAACAGCGCCTGAGTCCCACGTCCCCAAGTTCGTAATTATAGGAAATATGGTTCTGTTTACGAGAGAATGTCAGTACAGAACATTTGTCTACATTGAACATCAGCTTGTTTTCTTTGCTCCACTCTAAATGGTTAAATGGTTAATGTTAGTCTGGTTAAATGGGTTCATACAATGAAACAATGTAAAATTATAGAAATAATAGCGGGATTTAAGAAAATTTATCAGCCGAAAAAATAGGCTTGTATTTCTTAGCGAATAGAACTAAAAATTAACTTCGTTACGCCAGAAAATCTTGTATAACCTTTAATCGAAGCTTGCTTACGTTCGTGATATTGAACCAGTATATAATGTCGTTTTCAGAGAGTAAGTCTATACTAATATTATAAAGAGGAAAACTTTGTATTTTTGTATGTTTGTTATGATTATGAATTAACTTAAAACTACTGAATTGATTTTAAAAATTCTTTCACCATTAGAATTCTACATTATTCCTGCGTAACATAGGCTAATTTTATTACTAGAATACATATGGGTTCCTAGATAAACTTTCAGTAAAGTGAGTCGACGTGTAATAAAATTGAATAAAATTTTATTTTATCACATATTATGCTATTATCACATATTATGCTAGTCTACGCGAACAAAGTCGCGCGAGTTCTGCTAGTTGTCAATAAACCCAATTGGCAAAGTCACCCTAAAACTCATAATACATAGTATGTGCTCGTATCTCACCTGGTCAGTGACCTGCGGCTCGGGCAGCACCAGCTTGCTGCGCTTGCGCGCCGGCTGCTCGCCCTGCAGCATCGCTTGCGGCACGTCGTTCTCCTTGCGCTGCTTCAGCTTCTGCTTGTCCTTGCGACGGTCCCTCTGGTCAATTGAAAAGTATGATCAATGCAAGTAATTTGTTGTGTGACAATATATGGTCAACTGATTATTGTTCAACCTTTTTCTTAGATAGCTCACATAAGTAACTACTTATGTGAGCTATCATACATAAGTAACTATTTATGTGAGCTGAAGAAAACATCATAAGAGAACCTTCTCTCACAATGTTTACTTTCAGTGGTAAATAATTTTTAATACAATCATAATTTAGGAAAAAAATGTGGTGTGTTATGCACCTCGGATTCCTCAATTGAAAGACCGAGTTTACACCATTAAGCTCCCAACAACTCTAGCTCACAAAGCGTTAATCACCGCAAGCTCTTTAAACATCAATGTTGCAATATTTGAATTATATAAAGGAATATCCCACAATAATGTCACATAAACACTTACACATTGTTGTTGAGCGTTATGTTACGCAACTTGTCCCCTAGTATATCCGAGACTTTAAACTTGCATCATTGCCTATTGTGTGACATACCTCTTCCTTCTCCGAGTGTAGTTCCCCATCCAGATGCTGTTGTCGCAGCCTGGAGAAGTCGGGCGCCATCGGATCAACCACTTCAGTGGACGTATCATAGAAGCCCAATGCAGGCCTCTTCTCAAACGGTATCTCCGAATTATAGTCAACGCCTCGCTTCTTTTTGCGCCTGAAATAAAATATGATTTTTATATCTGTTACAAGTTACTACAGATACAAACTGAAGAACATAAAGCGCTTTCATAAAATGCTTAATCTCATAAATAATTTAGCGTCTAGTTCCAGTTTCAGGGTTATAACAAAAAGTTGTAAAGTATATTTAATGACTTGCATTATGCTGGTCTGGTGAAGATTTGATGCATGACTACAAATACATTGTAATTGCAAACTTCAATTAGCAATTGGTTTGCTATGTTTTAAGTACTAAAAGTTATCAATAGAGGTAGTCAAAAACATAGAAGTACCACTGCCACACCTTTTTCTAGCATGAAGCTTGTCTTGCGTTTCGATGGAAAGGTGTGGTTGCCGGCACACTTTCACATAAGGCGACCATTGTAGTCCTCGGGAGTAGCAACGCATCTGTGGTTGACTACAGATGGAACTCATGTTCTGTATGTAGTTGATTACAGCTGTCCATGGGAGGTAGTGAACACTTACCATCAGGTGGACAGCATGCTTGTTTGCTACTTCGGTCAGATAAACAAAAGGGTTACCAGATGCAATACATACCTGATTGGCACAGCAATACCAGCAGCACTCAGTTCTCTCCTCTTCTGTAATGCGGCGAGGCGACGTGCCTCTTCCAGTTGCTTTTCTCTCGCTTTCCGTTTTGCCTTCTTGCCTTGAGTGTTGGCTAGACGAGCGCGCGCCTCCGACAGCATCTCCAGTTCTGTCACAGTTCATTGTTATTTTTTACGTAAATGTAGAAGCATGCTTATTGCTTATATTTGAATGGTCAATGGTCAACAGCAAATGGTCAGCCACAAATTTGTATTAAATTGTAATGCTACATGAGATCAACTACATTTGCACTGCTATCCTTGAGAATGAGTTGGAGTGCCTCATAAAGTGATTTGTCCCTCCTACACCATTAACATCAGAGCATAGCAGCACTTAAGATAAAAAAGGAAGATAAATACATAAAGGTAAATCATAAATACAGTATTTTATTTCCTTGTACCGAAATGAAACACATTGATGATATACTGAGAAATAACTGCAGACCTATAACAACATATTACATGAGACATTTGTATTAAAGATAATACCATCTTCATCCATATCTTTAGGGTCAGGTCTAGCCGGCTTGGTCTCAGGGTTTGGGTCAATTTCACCAGGCTTCAATTTCCTGGGGTCATCCCCCATGTCTTCACCCTCCTCCTTCTTTTGAGCTTGGTCCCTGTAATGCAATAGAAAAATGTGAGTTGTTACTCACCAGCTCTCGAATTATGTATTAATTTGACCATGAAAATGATTTTAGAATTCAGTAAAAGCTTCGTATTCATTGATGTTTGCAAATATGCTGCCAATACAGAAACCATGTATTACCAGCAATATTCGATAAAATTGAATCAAAAATTTAAAAAACTATATATAGATACAAAAATGAGCAAACATTAAAAAAGTAGAAAATAACATTTATGGATGAGGCCCTAATTGTAACTAGTTACACCTCTAATTTAATTTTAGAAATGTAACATTTTGTCTTTAAAATTGCACTAAAAAGGATTCTTATTACTTGAACTGAATACATCCATGATCTTTATTTTAAATAATAGTGACTACCTTAACAATATTTTAAGTGATGCATTGTTATTTAAAGTATTCGAAATTAGTTTTCAGAAATAAAGTAGCAACACATTTGCAGTGGATTTAGGAAGCCTACCCTATAGAATGGGGGTGATTGTAATAGCCCATTGGCAATTGTGATAATTTGCCATTAGGTGGATTGTATGCTTGTTTACTACTTAACATATAAAAAGAAATTATTTGTTTCTTACGTAAATATACACAATACATTTGTAACCGTAATAACACAACAAATATCATGTAACAATAGAGAAGCCTTACAAGAGATATTCATAACGCTCCAAGCACTGTGCAGCAGTGCGTCCAATGATTGGAGCAATGGTCCTCCACTGAGTGGGCATCAGCTTGGCCAGGTGTAACAGCTTCTCGTCCTCCTCGCGAGACCACTCGGTCTTCTTGATGCTAGGGTCCAGCCACTCATACCAACGCGCCTTGCACTGCTTAGCAGACTTTCGATGGAGAAGTGACGCGATACGAGACCACTGGTTCTTCCCATATTTCATAACAGCCGCTTTAAGAATTTCATCCTGAAACGAACACAAAAAATTGTATCTAATCGAATTCTGTCTAAAGGCATCTAACCAAACAGAAAAATATTTCCATGCTACAAACCTCTGTGTTGCGCCAAACGCCCCCTTTTATCATAATACGAGGCATGATGAATAAATTGCTACACTTATTATATTAAATACGATTAATACGATACTTAGAACCTTCTAATTCCCGTAAATTTAAAATAATTTTATCAATAATCCAGATTCATTGACAGAATGACAGATGGAATACACTACAGACGCGAACACAAGTCGTAAAGACATACGGAACAGATAACAAACAAAAATGTTTAAAAGACATAAACGGTTATTAAACTGCTACATATAAATAAGCTTTATTAAAAATAGTTTTTATAATTAAATAGAATAATTTTGCATTATGTTGTTATTAACATTAAGCTATTTATTGAACAGTATGATGACTATAAAATAAAATGATGAAACGCAATTAATAGTCTTTTAATTGCATGCAATACTTTTTTCATATATATATTATTGTTTCAATTTCATAATATAGGGTATATTCGGGTTATTTGAATCAAATTAACATTATTTTAGAAATAACTCGAAACGCGGGAGGCGGCAAAGAAGTTTGGCAGGGTTGGCAGTACCAGCTGTCAATGCCAAATGCCAATAAAATAAACGAAGCGAAGCGAAGTCGAACTGTGCCCATTTCTCAATACGAGACACTCCCTTTTCTTGTTATATTTATCGGACATTGTTTCAAACAAGATATTATTTGTAATTTACGTAAAATTCATAGTGATGTGATGTTCGTAGTAAACATATAAAGTACCATGGACCGTTGAAGTGATTTACGTTATTGATCTTTCCGCGAGAACCTCGTAAGGAGGCAAGTACTTAACATTAAAATTGATGGAATCTGTTTTATGTTATGATAAAATCTTTAGGTGTTAAGCTGCTTGCAATGCGCCCTCTGTATTAATGAGTCATTATTGACAGTACTTACTCATCGCTAATGAAAAAATAATGATGAGATTAATGCAGCGGAAGTCGTTAATAACGATTGTCGGTTGCGCTGTATGTGGGCTCGAGCACAGATACCATATCTGTGCTAAACTTAAACCTAACATATTGCTAATAATGCTTTATTTATGATTTCTTATAGCTGATGAGTAATGTCTTAATTGTGTATTGAGCAAAATGATAACAAAATTATTTCGTATATTTCAGAATGTCGACTATATCCAGATCTGTTCACATCAGCCAGCAGAAGCTGGCTGAAAAATTAATAATTCTCAATGATAGAGGAATTGGAATGTTAACCAGAATCTACAACATAAAAAAGGCTTGTGGTGATGCTAAATCCAAACCTGCTTTTCTCAGTGACAAAACACTAGAATCTTCCATAAAACATATTGTGAGACGATTTCCCAATATTGATATTAAAGGTCTTCAAGCTATAACCAATATCAGAAATGAAATTATAAAGTCTCTCTCGTTGTATTATTACACTTTTGTGGACCTCCTTGATTTCAAGGACAATGTTTGTGAGCTATTGAACATCATGGATGCATGTCAAGTTACACTAGACTTGACCCTCAATTTTGAATTAACAAAAAATTATCTTGATCTAGTAACTACTTACGTGTCATTAATGATATTGTTATCTAGAGTAGAAGATCGAAAAGCAGTCCTTGGTTTATTCAATGCTGCTCATGAAATGGTTCACACCCAAATTGATCCAAGTTTCCCTCGTTTAGGGCAAATGATTGTAGATTATGATGCACCTTTCAAAAAGCTGTCTGAAGAATTCTTGCCTCATCAGAAAGTGTTGGCAAGTGCATTAAATTCCTTATGGCATGTGTACCCAGCAAGGAATTTGACAGCTGAGCATTGGAGATCAGAGCAAAAGTTGAGTTTAGTTAGTAATCCAGCTCAATTGTTAAAACCATCAGAAACAAACACAATGTCATGTGAATACGTGTCTCTGGAATCTCTGGAAAGGTGGGTTATATTTGGTTTTGCCCTCTGTCATCAAATGTTGCAACAAGATCACGCTAATAAGATGTGGGTGAGTGCTTTAGAGTCAGGTTGGGTCCTTGCTCTTTTCCGTGATGAGGTCATTTATATTCACACTTATATACAAAGCTTCTTTGATGGAATAAAAGGCTATGGAAAGAGGATATCCGAGGTTAAAGATTGTTATCATCATTCTGTGCAAAAGGCTGGGTATAAACACAGGGAGAGAAGAAAATTTTTAAGAACAGCTTTAAAGGAATTAGGATTAATACTGACTGACCAGCCTGGTTTGTTAGGACCTAAGGCACTATTGATATTTATTGGACTTTGCTATGCCAGAGATGAAGTATTCTGGCTGTTACGTCATAATGATAATCCACCACAAAAGGTTAAAGGGAAATCTACAGAAGACTTAGTTGACCGCCAACTTCCAGAACTCTTGTTCCACATGGAAGAATTGAGGGCTTTGGTGCGTAAATATAGTCAAGTCATGCAAAGATACTATGTTCAGTATTTATCTGGATTTGATGCTGTTGCACTTAACCTGATGATTCAGAATCTACAAGTGTGCCCGGAAGATGAGAGTGTCATACTCTCTTCTTTATGTAATACAGCTGCAAATTTGAGTGTAAAGCAAGTGGAAGACAATGAGCTGTTTGATTTTCGTGCATTCCGTTTAGATTGGTTTAGGTTACAAGCATACACCTCTCTTAATAAAACTCCACTGAATCTAGTGGATCAAAGGGAACTGGCCCAATTCATTGATAAAATGGTGTTCCATACTAAAATGGTTGACAACCTTGATGAAATAATGGTTGAAACCTCTGACTTGTCATTGTTCTGCTTTTACAGCAAAATATTTGAAAGTCAATTTCACATGTGCTTAGAGTTTCCAGCACAAAACAGATACATCATTGCTTTCCCACTCATCTGCAGCCACTTTCAAAATTGCACCCATGAGCTATGTCCAGAAGAAAGACATCATATTAGGGAAAGGAGTCTCTCTGTTGTCAATATTTTCTTAGATGAAATGGCGAAAGAAGCCAAAAATATCATCACAACAATATGTGATGAACAATGTACAATGAGTGATAAGCTGCTCCCAAAGCATTGTGCACAAACAATTGCTCATTTGGCCAATAGAAAGAAGAAGGATAAGAACAAGAAAAACCCAATAGAAATTGTTAAACCGGGAGCTGAGAGTTACAGAAAGACTAGAGAGGAACTTACAACAATGGATAAACTCCATATGGCACTGACAGAATTGTGCTATGCCATAAACTATTGCACCACTGTCAATGTATGGGAGTACACATTTGCTCCAAGGGAGTATTTGCATCAACATTTGGAGACAAGATTTTCCAAAGCTCTGGTTGGAATGGTAATGTTTAATCAGGATACCAGCGAAATAGCTAAGCCATCCGAATTACTGGTCAGTGTAAGAGCATACATGAATGTTCTTCAAACTGTTGAAAATTATGTTCACATTGATATAACACGGGTATTCAATAATTGTCTTTTGCAACAGACTCAAAACATGGACAGCCATGGTGAAAAAACCATAGCATCCTTGTACACACAATGGTACTCAGAGATTTTACTAAGAAGAGTAAGTGCAGGAAGTATTTGCTTTTCTATGAATCAGAAGGCTTTTGTAAGCTTGTCAGCTGAAGGTGCTATTCCATTTAATGCAGAGGAATATTCAGACATTAATGAACTTCGAGCCTTAGCAGAGTTGATTGGGCCATATGGTATGAAACTGTTAAGCGAAACCTTAATGTGGCACATCGCGAGTCAAGTTCAAGAGCTCAAAAAACTGGTAGTCCAAAACAAAGAAGTTTTGCAAATGCTGAGAACAAATTTCGATAAACCTGAAATAATGAGGGAACAATTCAAAAGATTGCAGCATGTTGACAATGTTTTGCAAAGGATGACAATCATTGGAGTTATTTTGAGCTTTAGGCAAATAGCTCAAGAGTCACTGCTTGATGTTCTAGAGCGAAGAATACCTTTTCTTATAAGCTCTATAAAAGATTTTCAGCAGCAATTGCCTGGTGGCGATCCCATGCGTGTCATATCAGAAATGTGTTCTGCCGCCGGGCTGGCTTGTAAGGTAGACCCCACATTAGCATCTGCATTGCGTCAGCACAAAGCGGAACTGGAAGACGATGAACACCTAATCGTATGTTTGTTGATGGTGTTTGTGGCCGTGTCTCTTCCAAGATTAGCCCGCAGTGAAGGGTCCTTCTATAGGCCATCTTTAGAAGGTCACGCAAATAATATCCATTGTATGGCTCCCGCCATAAACCATATTTTCGGGGCATTGTTTACGATATGTGGCCAAGGAGATATAGAAGACAGAATGAAGGAATTTCTTGCATTAGCATCTTCCTCTTTGTTACGTCTTGGACAGGAAACAGAAAAAGAGGCAATAAGAAATCGTGAATCCGTGTATCTACTTCTTGATCTTATTGTTCAAGAGTCTCCATTCCTTACAATGGATCTATTGGAATCTTGCTTTCCATATGTTTTAATACGTAATGCTTATCACGAAGTTTACAAACAAGAGCAAATGCTATTGCATTCTTAATTTATTTAAGAACATATTGGTTAAAGACAATTTAGATAGTATGTAAATGTAATATGTTACTTTAATATACCCTATTACCTATTGTATAGTTTTAATACTATTATTGTAGATGCAAATTCCAATGTTATTTACTAGACATGTTACTATGTATTATTAATTTCCATAAAGTATACTGAGATATTTTAATGATCTTATTTTGTTATTTAAAATATTGATTCCGTTTTAGATGTATCTATGTTACAAATTAATCATTAGGCTTTAATAAGACTGGAGAAGTATTCCTTTACTTTTTAGAAAGTTAGAGACATATGCTTGTACCACCTTATGAGTAGGATACTGAAAATTGAAACGTACACTAAAATTAACCTTTTTTATATTCGCTACTATAATAATGTATTAATATGATATAAGAAGACCTGTTTTTACGTCGTTGTTTAGCTTTATCTTGTAATTTATTTGTTTTACTTTAATCACTTGTATTATGTGTAGAGATATTCGAGAAATTAAGTTAACACGGAAATAAATCGCTATCGAGAATGGTTAAGGTGCTTAAGCTAACATCAGTAAGTAACACATTGCCAGTAAAAACGTTTTAAAATATTAATTTTACTGGCGTTGTCTTCCATATGTATATTTTAACAAATTTAACTGACCTACTAATTGCTAAGTTATTTCAATATTTTGAACTCCATTCTAAGTTATGAAATATGCTATTATTCTTAATGTGCGAATATCTGTTATGCAGGCTGCATTGTTCAATACTTACTACACTGATAGACCATACTAATAGTATTTTTCTGTCTGATAAAGTGCATATGAAACCAAAGGTAATATTGTCTTTTCAGAATGTATTTTTTCCATTTAATGTACTTTGTCTTATTTCCGTACTGTGGCCGAACCATCTCCATGACACATATTTGTATATTAGCTACTTTGAAAACAGTAACGGAGTAACACCTATTCTTAAATCTCATGTTATGTTATAATAGGTACTAGTAATTATTATGGCTATTATCAGCGTCTTAGACTATTTCACTTATTTCGTTGATTATTCCGAAAACTACGTTAACAGACGAAGTTGTATTGAGCTACTTACATCATTTATATTAGTTTGTGTTTTAATGTTTTTTTCAAAAAGAAAACGCAGATGAAATAAATTTTGTAGGTGTCATAAAAATTGTTTGTTGAGGGCTCTAAAAGATATTTACTCTAAAAGATATTTTAATAGAATCTGTGCACCTTATTTTAAAGGACTATTCAATCTCATATTTGTATATACCTATAGAGACCGTGCATATTAACTAAAGCGAAGTTATGGTTTCGGTAAATATTTATCGATTTAGTCCTTCCATATATTTGAAATTAGTGTCCAAAGTTGGCTAGTTTGCGCTAACTGTACGCTGTAACGCTGCAAACTGCGTAAAGCGAGCGCAAAGTACCAAACTTTGGACACTTTCAAATATACGGGAGGGCGTACTAAACCGATACGTTGCAAATTCAGTACGCCGCTAACAGTTTGCCTACTGTGGACACACCTGAAGTCGTTCACAAATGCGTTTTCACTCGAGTCGAGAGTACGGATGTTCGGTCGGTATCTACACCATTTCAACGAAAAAAAAATCACGCTAGAAGTAGGTGAGTGACGATAATGGACGGTCTCTATAGTGAATGTTACACATTTTTCACTTTTGTATTTTTATGTTATGCATTTAGGTCAACCAATTGTTTTATATTTTATAAATATTTTGACATTATCATATTTTAATTCCACGCTAAGTATTATCTATATATCATTGATACTTTGGTAATAAATTAGTGATGTATCGATCGATTTGAGTTTTATTTCTTTACCTTTATAATATAATATTAGTTATTTGACTTGAATTTAGTCATTCGGTTTCTGGTCAGTAGTATCGGAGCATTTGTAACGTAGCTATGTTAGTGAAGGTTTTGTGCTCCAAAACAAAATGACTAAGATTACTTGTATGTAGGTACATATATCCTTTCGTCACATACAATGTTCTTATGGCCCCTCTACACTATGGGCCCTAATGGGTGATTTTAAGCGAGTATAGTGTGGATGGGCCAATCGCCCACCATGGTCCATAATCGTTGCCGGGATCGCTGACTTGTCGGTTTTTCGGACACCTATGAAACGGTTGTAGTTGTGTGCGCGTGCCCACATTATCGCCGATCGTTCATTCAACGGAGTACAGCAATCCGCACGGACTATGAGTCTAATTATTGTTTTTACATAAAATTTCGAGTTCGAAACAATGGCTACTGGTTGGTCAATACCATCGGCTATTCTTCCATTTTTATTCGCAATTTCTCATTTAACTACATCGATAAAATTATTTTATACAGAAATTCAACACACACACAACATTCGGCACACTTTCATACGAGGCGACCATCATAGTCTTCGGGAGTAGCGACGCATCTGTGATTGACTTCAAATGGAACCATTATTCTGTATAATATATATATGATAAGTATAAGTTGATAACAGTTGTCCATGGGCGGCAGTGACCACTTACCATCAGGTGGACTGCATTCTCGTTTGCTACTTTGGTCAGATATAAATAATAAAAACCCCCACGTCCATATCAAACGCTTGCCGCTCATTAAATAATCACTGACGATAGTGTAGATGCTTGTACCATGATCGTGAAGATTACGTTGCCGATCACAGACGATCAACGAGTGCCGAACATAGCCCGTACTGTAGAAGAGCTATTAGATTGCACTAGATCCATCAAGTGGGAACTTAATTACACATGTTCTTTACCGTTATTTATTTATAATATTGATTGAAAGAGTGGCTTTTAAAAAGATAATTCAGCAAATTAAATCAGTAGGGTATGTAACAAAAAAAAAAGGGTATGTCACACGATTGGGCGTTTTTTATTGTGACCATATTATAATGACGCCCTACAAGGAATGCACGAATCCGGCACTAGTCGACATACTCAGAACCACGGTAGTTTTGTGTATTTTATTGTGATACATATTATTGTTAATTAAGATCATTTATTGGCTACACTGTTGTACATATAACATAAGACCTATTATTTAATAAAAAAATATATGTACATAATACAAATTAACAAACAAGTTTTTAATCTGATTGCCATTAACGCTGATAGCTATAATCAACACCAGATAATATCTAGTCTTACTGGAAGTTGGCCACTCGCTGCTCTTTAAGTAAGTTGAAACACCTGTCTATCTTGACATACACCTTAACGCTGCTAGACCAAAAACGGTAGTCGAACCGAGAGGTCTTACCTTCAGAACAACAAAGAGCCCAGCTTGATGGTACAATATTTACGCATTTTTAAGAACACACTAATATAACTTCAGCATCAAATGAAGCGCAAACCTATTTAGTTTTAAAAGTTTAAAGTCGGACACATAGCATAGTATATCTTTGGGGTATCCAAATAGTAGGGGTGTGAAAAAAACTATTGTTTTTAGAGCAATAGTTTTTTTTTGTTAATAGATTTATTGACCAAAACACTTCACACGATTATTTTTTGGTCAATAAATAAGTCACTCAAAAAAAAATCGATTAATTATGCCATAATCGATTTTTTCACATCCCTACTATATAGGTACATATAAAGATATTGTATAAGGAGAATAAAAACCAAAACATTCATGTAAAATTTATTGTATTTTTTTGTTATTTTGAAATCACATGTTGTAACATTCATCTCATTAATTAAAAATATTCACATTGTCATTTAAATAATCTATTACGGTAATCTAGCTTACATATAGGAGAAATAATGCCATTGAGTACTACTTGATGGAAATAATGCTACCCATCAATTACACGATTGGTCGAGTCACTCTACATTTGAAACATTACCCTCACTTTACATACAAATATACAACATTATAGTACAATTATAAGAACTTGTGTATTGTTTCGACATTCACTAATAAAATGGCATTAATATGGTATACTTATAAGACTGATCCTTAATATTAAATGTATAGAAATCATAAAAATACATCATGCTCTTTGGCTTGCACGACGGAGAGTTATTCTACGTAGTAAGGTTGACAATAAACAAAATATCATTATCTATAGAGATCAAATGAACTGTACAACAGATGGTCACCTAGTGTTTTACGTAAATAAGAAGTGTGATATGCAAATAGATTCACATCGTAAAAATCATTATGTTCTGTTGCGGACAGTTAAAATTTGAGCCATAATCACGCACAAAGCGTTGAGAATTTTATCATAATACGAGATTGAAAACTTTTCAGTCTAATAATATTTAATACAATTTGGCAATACTGTTAAAATTTAAACCTACAAAATGTAAACGAATATAATTGTCGCAATCGATTGCCACAGGAAGACTAATCACCGGCGTCAACTAGCTTTTACAATAAATTACGTGACACATTATTAGAAGTAAGCCTTAATTTTAATGTTAACCACCTAGAGCAATATTAGCATAAGAGACTATTAAAATTTCGTTCAAAGAAAAACTGGCGTGGTATGAAACTCCAATTAGACTACTGAGGATAAAGTTTTTCAACATGAACAATACATCTTATTCAATATTAAATGCGTTTACACATGTGGGATTCTATAAGCATAACACCACAGTTTTTCCAAAAACGAGTTTAACAGCTCGCTATAAATAAAAAAAAGAAAACATCTTAAATAAAAATCAGACTTTTGACTATGGGATGTTGGAATGAGTGTCAGAAAAATCAAGGCTTATACTTCTTGGACCGCCATTTTAGTCAAACATTTAACAACAATAATTGTAAATTTAGAAAAAACATTCTCAGCCTAAGATAAATTGAGAGGATTCCTATTACAAAAGTATATAGAGGAAGGAGTAACAAAACGGTTGGAATATAAATTGGTATAATGGCACCTAACATTCCGCTTACGTTTAACCTTTAAATACATTTAAAATAATATATAAAAATTACAATTATGGAGATTCTAGTGAAATAATGCAGTATTATAGTACAATACTCTAATCGGTATGAATATTTAGTATGTCACTTGCTCGATACATAACACCGTAGCCTTCGTGGTATACTTCTCCATTTATATACAAAAATATACATAAACGTCCGGTTGGAGCGGTTCCTCGTGGGTCGCCGGCGGGAGGACGTCGTCCTCGGTCATTTATATCCTCTTGTACAAAAATAATAGCTAATCTTACAGAACACCACGCGGTCGGCCGATCGACTTCGAGCTCGCGGGAACGATAACGTCATATTTTGAGCAAACCGAAGCACAGTCTCGAAGATCGATCGGAGTGTGAGTCACGCACGTACAGTTTTTCGGGCGAGAGTGATATATTAACGGGGGCTTCGATACGTGTGATGCAACTTTTAGATATTCGCACAGTACAGAGGAATGGGAGAATACGACGGAAAATAACCTATTCTGGTGTATTCGTTAGACGTTATGATGCTCGTGTCGTCCCCAGTTTTTATATTACGGATTTAGTAAAGCAGTTTATGGAAAGTGGCTACTGCTGTCCAATGACATCTGTAATTAACATATTTATGTTGGATTGTTCGGATAAGTATGTCTGTTTCCCTTACAACACTCTCCAAACTATAATGCACTTCTTCACACTGTAATTATAAGGCAGTCATATTTACATGGTAGTGCCTCTAGACTGACACTACAACGGATTTTACCACTTTCAAATATAGCGCGAATCTAAAGAATTATGCAATTGTATCCTTGGGCATCATTGCTCAAACAGCCATTCAGCGGTTTGTTCCCGGGTATGTGAATGTTGCACGAAGACTGATTAATGCATGTGAAAGTTTCAGTATCGATTACGCTACGCGACAGGCTCGTTTGAACCGAGTAGCGTCTTAATCGTTGCGGATTCTTTTCCAATCCGGGACTGTGGCTAGTTAGAGAAGCATGAGTTTGTCTGCGAGGTCAGAGTAATTGTAATCCGATGGGTTGGGGGAAGCCTCGATAGAGTTGACGGGCAGCAGCGATACGCCGAGCGAATATTATGCTACAAGCGTATAATTCTTTGGTCTGCCCTAAAAAACTGAAACTGCTGTAACAACGGATATTCGCGGCGAATAGCGAATACACCCGATTAGCTTACTTGTATCATTGCATTGCCCATTCGTTTGTACTGCGTTACCATTCGAAACGGTTGTGCGCGAGAGGACGAGCTCGCTAAAACCGAGGAGCGTCCTATTCGCGCGTCTCTTGTTGTTCACGCGGATGCGTGACCGTGAGCGAGTCGGGCGAGTGCAGCGTGATGTTGGTCTGCGAGGCCACGGTGACCTTGTGGTCGGGCGGCGCGGGGTGTGCGAGGGGCGCGGTGTGTGCGGGGGGCGCGGCGTGTGCGGGGGGCGCGCGGTACACGTAGCCGAGCAGCAGCGGCACGCCGGGCGCCAGCGCGAGCAGCCCGAGCGGCGCGCCGTCCCCGCCCGCGCTCGGCTCGTACTGTCAGACCTTCTGCGCTGGACGCATCTCGTACGACTGCGGGTACGCGGTCGCGTACGGCTCCGGCCGCCGCGCGCTCGGGCCCGGTGGCGCTGATGCTGCAATCATTTACAATATTTCATATTTAATCAATGCGTATTAACGAGTACTATGTACCAGTTTCATATAGTTATAATATAGTATGGGTAGTTAGTAAACGAATCTTGAAAACTTTAGGCACTAACACAGCTTTGTTTCAGAGATATCACCTTTATTCTTATTCGTGTGCCGTTGTGTCAATTTGCGCGTCCAACAGTGTTTCTGTGCCGTACTTATTTACTACACGAGGTGTACTTAATCATTTCCCTGGACGCATACTTCAGCGGTAGCTGTTACAGACGTGCGAGTACGCACAAAGCTTTATTGTGTTGCAACGTACCACTTATAACAGTGACGAGTACTTTCACACTCACCAATCTTCCAACATGAGTATTCACAAACTCACCTATCTCTCTCGGCGCGTCCCTATTGGGCGATGCTCGGGCGCGGCGGTTTTGACTTTGACTTTGAAAAGTCGTTCTATGCCGCGGCGTGGCGTCGCCGCTTGGCGTAAGGTCTGCGGGCCTCGAGGATCCCCTCCTTACCCGGGCAATTCCCTCAGTGGAAGCACTGTCCACCGGTGATGTGTGCTGCCTTCAGGCAGTGTTGCAGTCTTCGGCCTTCTGTGACCGCGCTATGCTGCTACGCAGATTTAATCCTCCAGATGGTCGGAGGATACCTGGCCCTCGAGCTCACGAGGGAGCGGACGCCCCTCGGGGGGTCGAGCGTGAAGGGGCGCGAAACCTCGTAGATGGGCATGTGGCCCACTGTCAGCGCGTTCGTACATACGACGCGCCAACTGAGCCACAAACCTGTCCAAGGTTTGCACCTTAAGGTCGCGCTCCAACACGTCGTTCCGAACGAAGCGACCCGCCCCGACGTTCGCCCGGAGGGACAGGCTCTGCTGCGCGCGGAGGCGTTTTCTGTTGGCCTCTGACACCAACGCGTACCACGCCGGCGCCGCGTAGGTCAATCGGGATCGGACGTACAGCTTGTACACCTTTAGTTTAGTTCGGAGCGGCAGATGAGATGCAAGCACCGGTCGGAGCATCGCACGTGCAACACGGGCCTGTCGGATCACGTGGTCCACCTGAGGCACCATGTGCAACGTGCGATCGATGTTACATCCCAAGTACCTAACTGTGGGCTGCCAAGCTACCTCCCGATCACGAAGACGTAGCGGCGGCGGCATGCTGCGTTTGCGGCTGAAAAGTGTCGCGACCGTCTTACCGACATTGACGGCCATACGCCACTTATCCAGCCACTCCGGTAAGAGATCCAACAGTCGTTGCATCCTGCGTGTAGCTATTGCGGGATCACGAGAAGACGCGAAGTATGCGCTGTCGTCCGCGAACAGCGCGAGCTCCACGTCCCTTTCCCATTCCTCGAGGTGACCTTCGAGGGTGGGAATGTCGTTCGTGTAGAAGGCGTAGAGTAGCGGCGAGAGGCAGCTACCCTGTGGTACACCAGCACGTATAGGGCGGGGGTCTGAGGCGACGTTCTCAACCGATACATAGAACTGCCGCCCATCTAAAAATGACGCCACTAACCTCACCAATAGCGCCGACAGGGGTGACTCCAACAGCTTGAAAACGAGCCCAGGGCGCCATACGCGGTCGAACGCCTTCTCGATATCGAGGAAGACGCCGACCGTGTGTCTACCGTAATTCGTCTCGCTTGCAAGATGGTGGAGCACTCGTGCCAGCTGCAGCGTAGTCGAGTGATCGGCGCGGAAGCCGAACTGCTCGTCCCTTAAACTAAGTGACGGTCGCAGTCGCTTCAGGGGCGCGGCGGTTGACGCGCATCCCGTCTCGCCGCCGCGCCGCCTGTTCTGCCGCGCTGGCGACGCAACGTGTTCATCGCACTAATAACAACTACCAGTACAAGCAACTCACCCATCTCCCGCGGCGCGTACGTGAGCGGCGGCGCGTACCCCTTGTGCGTGCGCGCGCGGCGGTGTCCCGGGCGGGGCGGTTGCCGCGCGTCGCGCCGCGCCGCCTGTGCCGCCGCGCCGCCGGTACCGCCGCGCATCCGACGCAGCGTGTTCATCGGACGACGGAGCGTCTCCGACAACCGCCTGTAACACACGTTGCATTTGTATAAACATTAAGATATTAATTTTAGTAGAGCAAAATAAAAATAAATTCTTGTGCGTATACTTTTATAATGCCTGAATGTTTCTTTTGGTATTCATTTATATTCTTGAAACTATAAAATAGAATTTAAATCGTCATATGATTATAAAAAGCAAATCATCAGCGTCAATGAATATTTTATATCACCCGCAACTCAGAAAAAGATTTCGCCCTCTGTGCCACTTTAGAAAGACCCGCAGTTTCTTTGACATTCAGGATAAAATCATCTAAAGATACCTAATCTAAAGATAGAGAAAAGGTACGAGCTGGGGAAGATTTCTACCCACGAAAACCTCTTCAGTAGCTGCACCATCACTGCTCCATCACCCAAGCCTGTAGGGACTGCAGCATTACGCGGTTCAGCTGGAGGTTCTTCACTCGGGCGAGTGAACCTTTCGCGTCCATAAAGCGACACTTGAGGAACACATCGCTGTGCAAGAAATGGTGCTATACCATACTCACCTGACCGGCGGGCGCTTGTTGTTCAGCAGCGTTGCGCGGTTCAGGAGGAGGTTCTTCAATCGTACCAGTAATCTTCCAACCGTTCGACGTATGAGGACCACGTCGCTGTACAAGCAATGTCGGAACACACTCACCTGGCCGGCGGACGCTTGGGGTTCGAGGAGGGCGTGTGCACCGCGCAGCACTTGACGAACGCGCCCATGCACACGACGAGCGCGACGCCGCCCAGCAGCACCGCCCACCACTGCTCCGTCACCCACGCCTGCAGCGACTGCAGCGTCGCGCGGTTCAGCAGGAGGTTCTTCAGGCGGGCGAGCGGACCTTCCGCGTCCACGGCGCGACACTTGAGGAACACGTCGCAGTACCTGGTACGTTCAATAGATATTTTATTTTTATTAACGTGTATTTATACGAAACTAGCCGACCCGTGCCCAGTTTGTTGAGCGTTACTTATATTTTGTTCAATCGTATTAAAATATAGCCTATAGCACTCCTGAATAGTGTAGCTTTCTGATTCTGAAAGAATTTTCATGATTGGTTCAGTATTTCCGAGGACTACCCCTTATAAACAAACAAAGTTACAAACTTTATCTCTATATAACATTAGTAATAATAGATGGAATTTTGGTGAAGACAAGCAAATGTTAGGGGAACGTGAATTTATACTGACAGAATGTAACGCTATGTGTAAATAGGCGTTATAGTTCCACATTTTAATGCTATTTCAAAGCCATTATTTATCAAGACTACATAATAACAACAAACACGAGTCAATGGTATGGCAAACATGCGGTCAAGGTGTGTTAAGTTCTTTGTATATCACCAGTTATCTAAAGTGGAATCAAACTAGCACGCCAATTCAAAGTGCACATTGGTTTACCACTGTCGCCATTTAAAATAGTCCTAAATCTACAGATCTCATTCCAACAGTACCCTTGAAAGTTATCGCATGGCGAGCCGGGGCGCAGGCTGATGCCGCCAGGGGGCAGGCCGACACGATGCGCGAAGTCCGCGGTACTCTGGCACGTGTCCGGCGTGGGCCCCGTCTGGCAGGCCAGCTGGCAGAGCGCGCGGCGGTCCACCACCGCGGTCACGCCGTCGCCCATCGCCGTCGGCGCCGACGACAGGAAGCACTCCGTCATGTTCCACGCGAGGCATATCGAGCCGCTGCACTCGCCCTTGATGCACAGCTGGGTGCCTGTAATGTTGAATATAACGTGTTATAATAGTAACCCATGAGTATAAATATGTTTGACAGCTTGTTTAAATAACATCTAAAAATGCGTGTTGATGAAAACTTCTGTAAAATAGAAATGAATGCCTATTTATATTTACAATAATTGCTGTCATTTAACATAAAACCTGTATTGGGTATAGTATGTGTGTTCTTGTAGTTTCGAAACCAGAAAAAGGCTACGGTATCCCCTGCCTGTCGTAAGAGGCGACTAAACGGGGCTTCCGAGGTTGCGGGCGGCTAGAGTGGGAAGAACCGTCCAGACAAACGACCCCGGGTAGGCGACGGCATGTGTGGTCGCATGCCGTCGTAAACACCAGGAGATACCTTAAATGCTCACTAGGGAAGAGCCCGAAAGGAGCATCGCACTCGGAGGCCTCTGGTTGTGTTCCGTTGGAGATCTCGGACTTCTCGCAGCGCTGAGCACGGCCACCGGGGGGATTTAGTGAGGTAAAAATCCCAAATAACCCAGCGTTGCTCCCACAGTGTCAGGTACCTTTTAAAGGGAAACCTCAATAACAAAAAAAGGGTATAAGTATGTGATGTGTTCGACTGAACTATCCACGGCGCGGCACGTCTAATTGCGGCGCGCTCACAGCCGGCAGTGTACAGGCACCCTGCGTGCAGTTACCGTTGTTGCAGTGCGTGCGGTCGGGCAGCGCGCGCGGCGCGGGGCACTCGGCGGAGCGGCCCGAGCAGAAGGCCGCGTGCCCGCACTCGCCCGCCGCGCGGCACGTCTGGTTGCGGCGCTCACAGCCGGCAGTGTACGGGCACCCTGCGTGCAGTTACCGTTGTTGCAGTGCGTGCGGTCGGGCAGCGCGCGCGGCGCGGGGCACTCGGCGGAGCGGCCCGAGCAGAAGGCCGCGTGCCCGCACTCGCCCGCCGCGCGGCACGTCTGGTTGCGGCGCTCACAGCCGGCAGTGTACGGGCACCCTGCGTGCAGTTACCGTTGTTGCAGTGCGTGCGGTCGGGCAGCGCGCGCGGCGCGGGGCACTCGGCGGAGCGGCCCGAGCAGAAGGCCGCGTGCCCGCACTCGCCCGCCGCGCGGCACGTCTGGTTGCGGCGCTCACAGCCGGCAGTGTACGGGCACCCTGCGTGCAGTTACCGTTGTTGCAGTGCGTGCGGTCGGGCAGCGCGCGCGGCGCGGGGCACTCGGCGGAGCGGCCCGAGCAGAAGGCCGCGTGCCCGCACTCGCCCGCCGCGCGGCACGTCTGGTTGCGGCGCTCACAGCCGGCAGTGTACGGGCACCCTGCGTGCAGTTACCGTTGTTGCAGTGCGTGCGGTCGGGCAGCGCGCGCGGCGCGGGGCACTCGGCGGAGCGGCCCGAGCAGAAGGCCGCGTGCCCGCACTCGCCCGCCGCGCGGCACGTCTGGTTGCGGCGCTCACAGCCGGCAGTGTACGGGCACCCTGCGTGCAGTTACCGTTGTTGCAGTGCGTGCGGTCGGGCAGCGCGCGCGGCGCGGGGCACTCGGCGGAGCGGCCCGAGCAGAAGGCCGCGTGCCCGCACTCGCCCGCCGCGCGGCACGTCTGGTTGCGGCGCTCACAGCCGGCAGTGTACGGGCACCCTGCGTGCAGTTACCGTTGTTGCAGTGCGTGCGGTCGGGCAGCGCGCGCGGCGCGGGGCACTCGGCGGAGCGGCCCGAGCAGAAGGCCGCGTGCCCGCACTCGCCCGCCGCGCGGCACGTCTGGTTGCGGCGCTCACAGCCGGCAGTGTACGGGCACCCTGCGTGCAGTTACCGTTGTTGCAGTGCGTGCGGTCGGGCAGCGCGCGCGGCGCGGGGCACTCGGCGGAGCGGCCCGAGCAGAAGGCCGCGTGCCCGCACTCGCCCGCCGCGCGGCACGTCTGGTTGCGGCGCGCGCTCACGAACTGGCAGCTGCTCGCGTTGCAACACGGGCCCTGCGACGGACTGGAAAACACACACAAATATTACTCTTATGTTCTACTTAATTCTGGGAGAAGACCCGTGCCCAGCAGTGGGCCAATGATGGGTTGATGTGGTGGTTCTACTTAATTGGTAGACTAAGTACCCAATAATTGAAATTGCACCAATCTCTTACAGCTCGAGCAAATTTCACATGTTATAAAACGCATATAAGTGTATACAAACATTTAAGTATTATTTAAAATATTTGCTATGTCACATCTACATTTTAACGGTAAAATATATCCACGAAACATTATAAGACGCATCAAATCATAAAGATCTTACCTGCATTGTGTATCTGCTCTCCTCGTACATCCCTTAGCTGTACCGTTCCTTTCTCGTTCACTTGTGCTGAGTATACGTGGATAGCAGCATCGATCCTTGCATTCCTTTTCATCGTAACCTGATAAATGAAAACGATTAAATAAATGATTTGATAAAATCATAGAAGTTTAAAGATAAATCTCAATATTACTACAATCTGCCGAGAACCAGCTATTGTTGCACAGAGAACCAGCCGTTGTTGGGCTGGTCAGCGGTCATTTACGTTACATTTGTGCCCACAATTCACACTCTTCGCCTATCTTGACGATCATATTCTCGCAGAAGTCGCCCGCGCTTACCATTAGGCAGTTCCGCATTCGTCCGTCCGTCGTGCACGGCGGAGATGTTCCCCACTGAGCACGCCGCGAACCTACTGTTGTTCGATCGAGAACCGATTGTTGTTCGGTCAGCCGCCTGTCGAATACGTTAAATCTGTGCCCACGTACCATAGTCACTCTCCTCGCTGACTTCAAATATCTGGTTTCCGCAGAAGACGCCAGCGTTGAGGTGTTCCACTTGCGGCCGTCTCGTACCGCGTCGAGCACCGCCGATATGTTCCCCACTGACCAAACCGAGAACCGGCTGTTGTTGGGCTGAGACCCGGTTATTGTTAGGCCGGATTTCGGTCAAAAAAATTACTTCTGTGGCCACGTACCACAATCACATTCCTCGCCGACCTCGACGATCTTGTTCCCGCAGAAGGCGCCCGCACTCGCCGTGAGACAGTTCCGCTTTCTTCCGTCTCGTACCGCGTCGAGCACCGCGGATATGTTCCCCACCGAGCACGCCGAGAACCGGCTGTTGTTCGGCCGGTCGCCGGACGTCGCGGACGCGAACATTATGAAGTTGCCCTGCTGACCGCCCGGCCGGCAGTCCGACGGGTAGTCGTGCTGGAATCATATGTAAATAAATAAAATAAATAAATAAATATGAGATGGTTGCTGTTACTATGTCTTTATTTCGTAAATATTTTTGCTACAAATTTTGGACTTTATTTGAGTTGAGTTGAAGGATCTTTATTACTTTAGCGATATATCGTATTAACATTTACAAGGAAGCTTAGATATTAATGGCAGTAGTAGAATTTCTAGTATTTTCGCATAGAAGTCTAAGATTACTACAAATGTTAAGACTATATGGAGTTTTCCTACACTCAGCCTTACATTAGAACTCTCCTGTATCACGGGTACGATTAACACAAAAGACACAAAAGCCCATTATCAAAACAGTACCCTCAATTCACCATTCAGATATCTGTCTGAATAGTGAATACCGACTTTTTTAAGGAACTCTCAGGCCTGTAGGTTTTCTTAAGTCGTTTTCCTTCGCAATAAAGCAGTAAATCACACATGTATTAAGAACTAACCGGCGATCCAAAATTATGTCCGATCTCGTGCGCGAGCGTGAGCTGGCTGACTTTGGGCGGCACGCGGCTGTTGTAGTTGACGAAGGTGATGATGCCGGTGTTGAGCGATCGCTTCGTGCTGTGGTACATGCCGCCCGTCGTCTCTGTATATGTCTTGTACTTCTCGCAGATACCACCTGACGCACCGCTGGCGCTCGCCACCCATGCCAGACCTGGATTTTTGAAGGGAGTCTTTAGAATAGATGTCACGGAAATGCGTTGCGAAAAAAGTTGTAGGCGTTACGAGTAGATGGCGCTGTGCCACGTTCTGAATTATGGTTACGATTTCATTTCGTAGCATTTATAAGAGCTCAAGTTTTGTTTTTGCAAAATTCTTACTAAGTTTTAAGTGTACCTAATGTGAATTACACATATTTATGTTTTTAAACAATATATGTGTGTTCAGTTAGAACGTATGGAATGTAGGTACATATAACTGTTAGCGTAAACTAATGGCAGACTTACATTGATTTGTTTGGGATTTGGTTCTATTTTATATTATTGAAGTAGCAAATGAACACGCAGCCCATCTAGTGGTAAATGGTAACTGCCGCCCAATGACGTCTGTAAGCATCTTCATACAGAACGTGGGTCAGTCACGTAAGAGTTGTCGTGATTGACTTCAGATAGAACTCTTACACTGATACGATATATGTAAAACGTGTATCGGATAGATACTTTATCATATTTTGGTGTATGTTGTCATAAAACTCAATATGAACTTACCAAGCGTGCCTCCAGTGAAGTCCCTATAGGTGAAAACGTAAGCCAAGCAGAAGTCCTCGTGGTTCCCGAGAGAGTGCAAGTTCAGGAAGTTGGATACATCGATGTTCTCCAAGCAGAACTGGTTCGGCTCGCTTTGGTCGAAGTAGCGCGTGCTGCACGATGAGTCGTCGTCGATCTTAGGGCGAATAGAATTATATCATTACACAGTATAAAACAAAGTCACTTCTCGCTGTCTGTCCCTATGTATTCTTAGATCTTTAAAATTACGCTATGGATTTTAATGCAGTTTGTTTTAATAGATAGAGTGATTCAAGAGGAAAGTTTTTATGTATAATAAATGTATAATTGAGTAGTGAAACTGATAATTTTAGATTTTTGACTTTTTGGCGGAACGAAGTTCGCCGGGTCAACTAGTATCAGTACCTATAACATGTCTGCGTCTGTGTACGTCACATATACTTACAAAATATTTTTTGAGGCCTAGAAGTAAAGTACATACTAGAAATTCTGTATTATTTAAAATTTTGGTCTGTCTGTTTGTTGATATATCAGACATCATACGATACCAAAGCTCGTAAATTTAGTCAAAATTTAAAGTTCATTCTCGAGGTAACGTCTAGTCTTTCTTTCAAAAAAATCTACTGAATCAAAAGTTATTACAATTTTAAGTTATTTTACATCTTACAAATATCGATAAAACCACGGAGTAGAGCTAGTGTTAAAACAACACCAACCGACTTTTGTCCCATTGCTCAGCCCTCGGTCTCTTCTCAAGGTAAAAAACGGCTTCAAATTCAAAACCCTTATTTGCTATAAGATACAGGTAACAAGCAATGTGGTTTCGAGCACATTACAGGTAGATCAACCCTATCTAGTTATATTATCGAAGGTTTGTAAACCGCACATTTGAATTATAGATTGATATATCTTTGATGTCGCTTCGACGTGTTTGATGTGATTTTACAAAAACCATAATAGGCCTACGGTATCCCCTGCCTGTCGCAAGAGGCGAATAAACGGGGCTTCCGAGATTGCGGGCGGCTAGAGTAGGAACCTGAACCGTCCAGCCAGGCGATGCCGGCAAGGACGGCGGTACGTGTGGTCGCATACCGCCGTACGCCGGACTAGACGGAGCGGTGGGCCCAGCCGCCCATCATCTGGGAGGAGCCCGATGGGGCAACGCGCTCAGAGGATTCCGGTTGCGATTCGTTTGGAGGTCCCGGAGTCCTCTTTGTGGCGCCGAGGACGGCCACTTTAGTGCGATAAAAACCCCGGCTGCACCGCTCCCACGGCGGCGTGTACTTTTTGATGGTTTCCCCCGCGAAAAAAAATAGGCCTCTTACATTTAATGTAAGAGGTTGAATACAAAACCCTGCTCTGATGTTTAACATAAAACTTTCGTGCGTGTAGGTTTTGTATAATAGAACATTATAATACCTTTATCCGTTGCACTTCAAACTTGATGTTCCTGTGTTCCATCCGCCCGTCGAACTTGGTGTCCCGGTATATGTAGTTGACAGCCGTGACGTGGTGCGATATGAGGGACAGGATCTCTTCCCGCGTCTTCATGTCCACCTCGCTTTTCTTACTAGGATCTAGATGCTGAAAATACATACATAGACAAGTTGTTAAAACAATCTTTATGTATGTATATATCTATACTAATATATAAAGCTGAAGGGTTTGTTTGTTTGTTTCTTTGTTTGAACGCGCTAATCTCAGGAACTAATGGTTCGAATTTAAAAATTCTTTTTGTATTGAATAGACCATTTATCGAGGAAGGCTTTAGGCTATATAACATCACGCTGCAACTACTAGGAACAAAGAAATAATTGAAAATGTGAAAAGAACGGGGAAAATTATTCATCCTTGAGAGCTTCAATACTTTCAAACATAGTTTTCTTCTGAGTGCCATAAATGTGTCATAACACTCGAATTAGCATACAAAACGCTTTCTACACTCAAAGACCCATAGTAGGATTTTCTCTCGTATCGTGGGTGCCATGGACACACACAAAGACTAATACACAAACACCCAGGCCCATAACAAGAATCTAAACTCATCATTCAGATACCTGTCTGGCCGGGAATCGATCCCGCAACCCACCGGTATGGTAACCGCACCGCTACACGGATCGTCACACAAAGTACCCATAACACCCCAATACTCATACCCATGAAATATATCCAAATTGAGATTAAATTAATAAAAGCGTTTATTTAGTCAGTCTAGTCTGGGCAACCTTTCATGAACTATTTAAATAACGAGTAGAAAAAGAAAAATGGGGAATAGAAATCGGTCCAGTAATTCGTTAAGACCATCTACAAAGACACATTTTTATTGTAATATTATTCTAAATTAATACATATTACGCTACTCCATAGACGAGAAACAATAATAAGAAGCCGAGCAATTTTCTTCACTTGTCTTAAAGGCAGACAAAAATAGCTTCATAATAGTAGACAAAATCAATTAGGTAATAGAAAAACTTTGGAAGCAAACACGAATAGTACTCACGTCAGGGAAGCCTTCCCGAACGTGCTTCCATATGAGGGGGTCGGTTTGTATGTACAAGGAACACGTGTTCTTTTCTGGGGTGGCTCTCCTTGAACGGGAATGCTCTCCCGTGTTCGCCGCCCGGGAGTACTTGTTGTGATGCTCCCAATGTCTGAAATTAATTAAGAGTTTATATTAGGTATACGTCTTGTTCGCCAAGTTATATATAGAATTTAATCAACAAATTAAATTTTGCCAAGATAAATGCTTAACGCTTTGTATAAAATCTGTGCTCTTTAATGAATTAATTGAGCTCAGTGTATCAATACAGTGGTTTCGTGGATGCAAAATTGTCTTACAAGGCGATATAACAAACTAGTGATTATTAAACTAATAGAAACAATGAGATTGATAGAAACTTCTTTTTAGTAAACCTTAGCTAATTTGAGACGTAAAGAAAGTAATAGATAAAGAAGAAAAATAGAGATTTCGGCCACTTGTCCATTACACTAGTACATACTAAAATTTTAATTCTGTTGTTAGTCAGTCACTTGAATCTTCAATGCCTTAATTAAGTTAATGATTTATAAGTGATTCTCATCAATTCGCACTTGACCAGCGCGGTGGACTATGGCCTATAACTCATTCAGAGAGAAGATCCGTGCCCAGCAGTGGGACAATACTGGGTTGACGAGAGTGACTCTCCACTTCTATAGCTATATTAGCCAATAATACCTGGGCGGATCATCCCTCAAGCTGTTAGGGTGCGGCGGCGGCGGCAGTGGCGACTGGTACGCGTGCGGCGAGGGCGAGGTGCCGTGATGATTGATGGGACCCGAGGATGTGGTCGGCGGGTCGTCGTCTACGCCCGAGTTCTGTATCCGCTCCATCCACTTCACCATTTCATCCGTGATGCCGCATCCGCCAACGTGGCCTGGAGGGAAAGAAAGGGAAACTTAATGGTCGCCTTGTTCACATGGTAAATAACTGTTTCACCAGGTAGTAAAACATAGATATAGTTTAAAATTATAGTTTTAAAGGTGGTAGAACAATGGTTCGACCGGGGAAGTACCACCGCCACACCTATTTCGAGCGTGAACCAGCTCTTGCGTTTCGGTGGAAGGGTGTGGTTGCCGGCACTCTTTCATTTCAGGCGACCATGTTGGTCGACGGTAGTAGCAACGCATCTGTGATTGAAATTTAGATTGAACCATTGTTCTGTATGAAGTTATTTACAGATCGCCTCTTACGACAGGCAGGGGATGCCGTAGCCCTATTCTGATCCCGGAGCTACAGGGACGACCATCGGGGTGACCTGCATGCTCCTTTGCTACTTCAATCGGATAAAAACGATAGTTCTGTATTTAAGAGATATTAAAATCAAATTAACTCTGAATTATTTCTCTATAACCATCAAAAAATTGAAATGTCAAACGCTCTGACTGCGATATAATCTCCTTCTCACACTTCTAGGAAAAGTTTGCGTCCCGCGGTGGATTTGTGAAACTGTTGGCTTGTTGACGTATTCCTTTGTATATAAAGGGTATTACGTAGAATTTGATTTATGTACGTGGTTACATATGTATTGATAGAAACCACAACACAGGAAATCCAAGTGTGGCCTGTTCCGAGTTTATGTACACCTACGTATATTTGTGTCTCCAAGGAAACCACAATACGGGAAATCCTACAGGACTTTGTTAAAAATGAACATTAATGATATTATGTTACGTAAATACTCGCACATCTTCATTTTTTCATTCAACCTTGCAAAGCTCCTTACTACAAATAGTAGTAACAAGCTCATCATTACGGACGACTTGTTTGCGCAAATATTTTATTTATAAAATGAAGACGCCACTCAACATGTTTGCAGCGAAAATGCGAAATTGAATTATAGATTCGATACAACCCGTATTTACCAATAGAGACGGAGCAGGTTGTAATATTTTGCATAATACAGAGGGATGTTTTTTAAATTATTCATGACGAAATCCAAGTTTGCGGTTCGAGTTGGTAAGTTGGGGGAAGAGAAATAATGGGACAATGTCGCGTCGCCAGCGTCCGCAAAAGTTGAACGAGAACTAGTCGAATACGCGACCATCTCGAAATAACAACAAACAACTTCTTATTTACTTCGGAATATGTCGTTTCTTATCGTGAATACGAAAGTAGTGTAGGTAACGTTCCTGATCTTTACAAAAAAATACATATTGAATAGTATTTTATATGTTTTGAAATAACATCATTTTGAGCTCTATACAACGTGTAGTAAAAAGCCGTTTGATTAAACGTAGTCATCGTCGCGAAAGTAGCTCCATTAAGCTTTTTTAATCCTCAGAGGTCAAGTTCATCTATTGGCCGGAGCAAATCCCTCTTTATTAAACAGCTTTAAGTAAAGAAACAAACTCGTACTCTTAGCTTGAATACAGTAACTTCACTAACACCTTGTTAGAAAGCGGGCCGATTAATCGCTTCGGGAAGTTTAGTATCGCGCACTGTACACAAGCAATCTATTTCACAATGGGTCGTGTCCGTTGCCTAGGTCTAGCCAGACCCCGGGTGAAAGTCCAGTAAGATAGGAAAGTGAAAAGGACGCTTTTGTTGCGCAACTTGGAATTTATTCGCGTCCTCTATAATACCAACTTGTGGGTCGAAAACTTTTGATTAATGAATGAAGTGGTCAACTGAATAGAATACGCATTTGTATCGACTAAGAATAAGTCGGTTTTAGATAGTAATATGTATATTTTAATCGTATGTATTTATTTTGTAATTGACGACCCGCGTGGCGGAACGAATACCATACCGGTCTGCCGCGCATTGAGTCTCGGGTTCGATTCCCGGCCAGACAGGTATCTGAATGATTAGTTTAGATTCATGTCCTGGGTCTGGGTGTTTGTGTATTCGTCTTGTGTGCATCTATGGTACCCACGACACAGGAGGAAATCCTAGTGTGGGGTTATGAGTGTAGAAAGAGTGTTTATTTTGTACCTGTTTTATCATACTAAGTTTTGGTTTTCAAGCAACCTAGCTATCCATATCTACCACACAACAGCTTAGTTAGCAGTTTTAGGGACTGTTTAATCTCGCTTTAAGAATTTCGTAAAGACAATTGCAATTCAACTTAGATCTCGGAGGTGGTAATTTATTTGTGATAGATCTCATGTTAAGGTCTTCTTCGTTATATTCTTTTTGATGATTCTATTTGTAATCATCCACAATTCATATTTTACCACACAATCTAATTTCAAAACTCTCTTTTTTCATAATATGGAAGTTGCAAACGAGCATGCAACCCACCTGATGGTATGTGGCAACAGGCGCCGATGGACATCAGTAAGCAATCCCTGATAAGATCAGACTTTTGGGAAATAAATTGGAACACCTCGGATTTTTTTTAATCTGACTGAAGTAACAAACGAGCATGCAGTATGCCTGATGGTTAGTGGTCACTGCCGCCCATGGACATGTAATCTGTAATCAACTACATACAGAACATGGGTTCCATCTGAAGTCAATCACAGATGCGTTGCTACTCCCGAGGACTATGATGGTCGCTTCATATACAAGTGTGCCGGCAACCATCCATTCATCCATCATTCTATCGAAACGCAAGAAATACTTCACGCTAGAAATAGGTGTGGCGGTGATACTTTCCCGAGTGAACTACACTGGTTCTACCACCTTGAACGTACGTCTCACCACATTTACTTCCTTTAGACCAAAACACGCTGTGATATGATAATAGCGTTTCTGGAGTCTAACCACAAAGAGTTCTACCACATTTAAAAGCGTCGCTAAAAATAATAAAACCAGTAAAATTTAAACATCCAAGTTGCTTGTTTTCATATCTTTTACAAGGGTAGGTACATGGAAATATTCTCTAAAAGCGGTGCATATTCTTAGTATTATCATAAAGTGTACATTCGCGTTATGAGCACTCGAAACGAACCCCACCCGGGGGCTGAGATTAAGAATACGCTAGACTGAGACCACTTCACGTTCCGCTTTTTATCTACTAAACATTCTTTTATATATCTTTTGCTCGAATATTTTACAAGAAAAACAACACCGCCGGATGGATGCGAGAGCAGAAAAGTTTTTTCTTCGTCTTTTCTTTATATGTATTTGTAACTTGTAGCCTAGAGGTATGGTCGAAATTAAAAGTTAGTCTTCGGATTCAAGTAATTTACGAATGATTCTAATAAAAACAATGTGGTTTCAAGACGGCTTTATCTCCTGAAATTCGACTACTGAGGCATCATCGCCACATCTATTTCTGTCTAACGATAAATTTTAAGCGCTGCTGTGTCTGAAGAGTATAGTAATAGGTACATACGATTATCCGAAGCTTTCCAACTTACTCATCCGAGTTAGTAATAGCAACGCATCTGTGATCTGTGGTCAACCACAGCGTTAACAAAAGATGTCCATAGTTGTAAGTGGCCGCTTACCTGATGTTGCACTGCAATCTCATTTTGAAGTGAAACTTCTTTAGGCGCATGAGGGTAAAATTTTTACAGATGAAACGTCACGCCGGTATGCAACGGAAGTGTCGGAAAAGAGAGAGAGAGAGTGATCGAGACCGATTGAGAGAGAGCAAGACAGGGCGAACGTAGCATGAGCAACTAGCCGTGGAGTGAGAGTAGGGAGCAAGCGAGTGAGAAAAATTGAGAGAAAAAGTGAGACAGAGCGAACGTCGTATCACGCCTTTTTCCCTTCCTCTTAATCTTGGAAATTTTAGATTTGTATAAATATAAACAAGATTTATAAATTAGTTCGCCAAAGAAGTTTCACTTCTGACATGTGTACTTTGTACGCACGCAAGTTTTTTTTTACTTCCATATTATATAAAAATGTAGGTATAATAAATGAAATGAAATGTCTTTATTTTGCATAGGCCTAATTGTCAGTTACATATATATAAGTATATTCGTCTCCAGACAATTACAAAGACTTAACTACTTACTAAACTAAATAATGAACATGAAATCTGTCTATATGTTGGCGATACAGTAACTTAGGAAGCACATACATATATGAAATCCTTGTTTTTGAATTATGTATTGCAAAAATGACGACAAGACGAAATTTGAGAGTTGAATACGACCACGTAAAGGGAAATTCAATGTTATTTCTAGTAAAAAACAACAAGGTATATATGCTTGCATCGATTTCAAAGGGAAGGAAATAACATCATTTACAATACACAAATAAACAACGTGAAGTAAATTCTTGATAAAAAGGAACGCTTGGCTGAAATTGTAATGCGAAATTACATTTGAGCAAAGTAGGCCAAGGACGTATGTCAGTAGTATGTTATTTATAAGATTGATACGTAAGTACAGTCAGCAGCATATAGTTAGTGGCGTTCAAAGTCTCCATATTGTTAGATACAATCAAAGTGTTCAATAATATCGGCACAACCTACGTGTTCTAATTGTTGACAACACATTAAACTACCAAATGTCAGGACGTTCATAAACTCATAATGTTAATACCACCCAAATTGTCACAAATATTCCGGCGTCAGTGGTAACCTAGCAACGAGACTGTTTGTAAATATAGGTACATTTTAAAATAATAAACTTTATGTTGCGAATATATAGTAAGGATCACTTACTGTGCGAGCAATTATAATATTGACATATGTTTATCTCATTTGAGGTTTTAAAATTTAATGAAGATACTTTTCATCAGTTTAAAAATGAGATAACCGTAGAGGTAACAGAAAAACTATTATATTTTAGCTAAAATATATTGTTTGTAAAAAATATACATCGGTCTTTAATTTTTTTTAATATACATCCTTTGAAACCCTTTGAACATCCTTGCTAGTTACGATCGAATAACTTTAAGCTCGTATGTGAAAACGAATTTCTGAGGAACTTCTTTTTTGCACGTCAAATAATTGTGAACAATGTTGTTGTGGTGAATCAGCATCAGATAGTGTCACTGGCAAACGTTTATTTCCGGAGAGAACAGGAAGAAGAATCAATCGACTGAACTTGTTCTTTTTCAAGTGTGTTATGAACGGACTTAGGCCTTCTTTTTCTTGACGAGGTTAGGTTTGTAGAACTTGACGTGGTAAGTATTTCAGGTGCAATATATGGGTATGTTTCCATATACTGAACATTAACAACACTTGACGCAATTGAGCCCGGATGAGATACTCTGTCGATGGAATTATTAGAATGCAATATAATGGTGTATCCCATTGTGCCCCGTGACATTTCGCATCTTGCCTCAATTACTATGTTAAAAAAAAATATAAAATAACGGTAAGACTAAAGCAGTGTTAAAATTGCCCATCAACTTCAAGAAAAACGTAAAATAAAGGAGAAAATAATCATCAATTCAATACTATTTCTTACTTGATTCTGTAGTTATTAAGGATAAAAAAATATTATATCAATTATGCACTTAAACTAAATTTGATTGTAAATCAACTGTCATGGTCTATTGAGTATTGTTTGAAAGCAGTTTCTGATGGGCTGCAGCACCATCTCGCAAAAGCGTTTAGTTTCTGGTATGTGGACATGACCCGTCTTACTCGTCCATCCTCTCGTCTTGTCTTATCATGCCTCTTGTTCCCCTAGACCGATTCTATGACAATGACAGTCAATGACGTCATTGCAAGATATGAAAAGGATAGTTGTTAATATAAAAAAGAGAGAAGAGAAGAGTCATTGTTACCATGTCTTATAAGGTAAGTGATCAGGAACCTTATATCCGCAACATAAGGTATAATATTATAAAATGTACCTATATTTACGAAAAGTCTCGTTGCTAGGTTACCGCTGGTGTCGTAAAAGATGCTTTAATTGTGAATTTGACTGGTTCATTATGAATTTAAGAATGTTCTGTCATTTGGAAGTTTATGATGTTGTGAACAATTAGAACACGTAGATTGTGCCGATATTATTGAGCACTTTGGTTGTATCTAACAATGTGGATAGTTTGAATGCCTCTAACTATTTGCTGCTGACTGTACATAACATATATTTTGTACTAGCTTTTTCCCGTGGCTCCGTCTGCTTTGATTACGTTTACTGTGAGAAATAGTATTCAGTGTGTTAGTCTAGGTCATAATCTATCTCGGTGCTAGATTTCAACCAAAAGGAACCAGAAGTTTATGCGTGAAAGAGTAGTCTTCAACCGAATATTGTGCCACTGCTGGGCACGGGTCTTCTCATAGAGTGAGAGTATTTTAGGCCATAGTCCACCGCGCTGGCCAAGTGCGAATCGGTGGACTACACACACCTCCGAAAACTTTTAAAAAACTCTCGGGTGTGTAGGTTCGTTCATCATAAAGCAGGGGCAATTAATTCCTAATACGCACATAATTTAAAAAAAAAACATTGGTGCATGCATTAAGTTTGAATCTCGGACTGATTGAGAGGGCAAGTTTCTACCATTAGGCTATCATTGCTCAAAGAAAGTGCGTGAAAGAGTTACTAACATAAATACAACGTCACACTCAATTACATATATAATATCAATAAGATAATGTTATTTTGTAGCAGATATCAATATTGATTGAAGCAATGGTTACTACATAGCATCATTAATGCATGTCATGAGCAAATCTAATGAGATTTCAGACCCCATTGGGTTTCGATGTTAAGATAACATGGCACATCCAAATTAATTAATTATTGAAGGGAATTACGTTTAAATTACTCGATAATATGACGTAATTACTAATCAGGCATACAGTTTAGTGGAATGTACAACTTCAGCATTTAGTAGTAGTAGTAGTTGTATTCGACCACTTAGCCAGTAGCCACTAGCTTAGTAAGCAATAAACGACAAGTGCCAGCACATTGGATTGAGATTAAAATTTCAGAAAATTAGTTATAACTAATGGAACTAAACGTTCTGTTTTGAATGGGACCGTCCCGTTTCTCGGTTCTTCGTCTCGATCTTAACGACAAAATGTATGGACACAAAATTCTCCCGTTTTTGCAAAATTGACCCGTTTTCTCAAGTCAAGGTGATGATAAGTAAGGTGAATTGAGAATCTTACTTTTGCAGGCGAATTTTACATTTCATAAAATAAAATGTATAATTCGTCTGCGAAAAATTTGCTTTAAGATCTCAATAGTTTAATTTACCAAACAACTCTGTTAATTATCATGAACTGATGTCCCGTTTTAGATCAAAAAATAAATGGTCACATTATGTATGTAGTACTTTTCGAGAAAAAATAATTACCTACAAGTCATAACCTAAATAAGTATGAGCGTAAATAATAATTATTAAGTATATGTTTCTCAACTAAACTTAATTGCAAATATATACTTACCTATCACTAATGACGAACCCCGTCAAACAAGAATAAAACCTAATTTAAAAAATACCTTACAGCATTGTATATAGATCTGCACCGTTCCATTAATTGGTTTTACGTCGTTGTTTTTCCTCAATTGTCATTTACCCATCGGGGTTCATTAACCGGCGGGGGTGGTTTAAATTATTCCCCCAAGTCTAGGTTCACGTTAAGCTTGATGACTTCCTGACTGTTCCGGAACTAACTTCGTTAATAGGACTGCGAGGGTCATATCACTCAACGATCGTTTGGCGAAGTTTCCGGTCTCGCGGGCTCGAGCACGGTGAGCGGAAGAAATATGCAAGGATTTAACGCGTAAATAATTTAATTAACTATAATATTGACAATTCACCACGAATTCGCACTTGGCCAGTGCGGTGGACTATGACCTATAACTCTCTCATTCTTTGGCGACCGGCGTGGCCGAGCGGTTACTATATAGGTCTGACGCGCAATGGGTTCCGGGCTCGATTCCCGGCTAGACAGGTATCTGAATGATGAGTTTAGATTCCTGTTCTGGGTCTGGGTGTTTGTGTATTCGTCTTTGTGCGTGTCCATGGTAACCACGCCACAGGAGAAAATCCTAGTGTGGGGCTTTTGGGTGTAGAAATCGTGTTTTAATTCTGAGAGAAGACCCGTGCCCAGCAGTGGGACAGTAATGGGTTGACGACAATATTGACAATAATACAACATGCGTTAGTAATAGTCCATCACTACTTATTTATAAGCTCAATGATACAACATGTGTATGGCAGAAAATGAATTCACAAAAAAATATCCATGTCCTAGTGTCGAACTTCAGACAATTTACGGACAAAATCGTAATGTGCATGAGGGAGAGAGAGAAATAAAGGCACATTTTTTGTAACTTCGTCGAATTTAAAATCGCATCATGTTTTAGCGAGTTTAATGACCCGGCAGCGTTTTAGGATGAATGCTGAAAGGCTGGGCCGTATAAAACTTTTTGAATTTGCACAGGGAGAGCCGTTATAAAGGGAGCTCCGAAATTGCCGGCCGAAATTGACACGTATCCTGCGCGCATTCAGATTAAAATATAGTTTAAAGCTAGATTAAAATGGCAACCGCGGAGTAATTGCAACGTATGAGAATGAAAACAATGGTTACGGGAATGGAGACGGAGCATGGATAGTTTTTAGGGTTCCGTACCCAAACGGCAAAAACCCTATTACTGAGACTTCGCTGTCCGTCTTTCTGTCTGCCACCAGGCTATATGACAGATAGCTGAAATTTTCACAGATGATGTAGGTATTTCTGTTTTCGCTGTAACAATAAATAAAATAAATCTGTGAGGGGGGCTTCCATTCAACAAACGTGATTTTTTGCCGTTTTTTGATAGATGGTACGGAACCCTTAGTGCGCGAGTCCGACAAGCACTTAGCTTGTTTTTTGTATTCAAAAGGTGAATATAATGGAGGTATTTTTTCGCGTATGTGTCCTGTTAGCGCACAGGGCGTTCCGTATCCGGCACGGCGCATTCTAACGAACTCCCTGCGCCCGACCGCCAGATAACGGAAATTACTCGCTGCAGGCGAACATCTCGCTAGAGATGAGCGAAATGGAATTATTCATTCGAGTCGTTATCCGAATGACCCGGAATACGAATTAGTCGATGGTATAAACTGCTGGTTTTAAAAGACTGAACTGTAAAATGTAGATAACTAACTTTATTACATAGTACTAAATGAATGCATCATAAAATAAGGACTACTTAAACTAAAAACGTATGGTATCGATATTGTTTACGATCCATTAAAAACAGTAATTTAATTAGATAATTTGCCTAACAAATGTACATACACTCCGATCCCAGGGCTGGTGGATGAAATTTCAAGTGCAGTAAGCTCTCCTTTGTACTGTATTTACATTGTCTTTTTTCTCTTTGTACAAAAACGTATAAATGAATATAATAATCTGAACATAAAATCTTTTCATTTCTAATAAATCTAAACCTTAATATCAATACACATCTCTTGCGAACAACTCGATTGATATTTGTTTTCCAATGAATCATTCTCGTGCATAATTCGAGTGGTTATTTCATTTACAGCGATCGAACATCTCTATATCTCGCTTCATTGAAACCAGCGCTCCATTGAAATAATACATTTACTGGGTTTGAGGACGTCATTAGCGCTGCATTAATTTATATACAAATTACCATGGGAGCCGCGATGGAATCGAGTGTTTTGTAATGATTCCATCACAACGATGCTACTTCGTTGTAATGTTTTTTCGATATAATTGAAATAAGGAAGCAATTTTTTACGACTCATTAATGACTAACGAGGCAAGTTTGGTATTCTATGATTTCTATGATATGTGGTAGAACCAGCGTAGTTTGACCGTGGAAGTACCACAGCCATACCTATTTCCAACGTGAAAAATTTCTTGCGTTTCGATGGAAGGGTGTGGTTGCCGGCACACTTTTATATGAGGCGCCCATCATAGTCCTCGGAAGTAGTAACGCATCTGTGATTGACTTCAGATAGAACCCGATATCCATGGGCGGCAGTGACCACTTACCATCAGGTGGACTGCATTCGCGTTTTGCTACTTCAATCAGATTAAAAAATCATTTCTGTGTTCTCAACCACTAACTTAGTCCAAATGGATAGTAACGAACCTGTAGCCAACTACGACTAAACATTATGTGGTCACTTACTATCAGGTGGATGGCATGCTTGATTACCACTTCTATATAAAAAAATAAAAAGAGAGTGCGTGTACTCATGTTTACATATTAGAAGTTATACTTCTTTGGCGTAACTAGATAAAATTATTTTTAAAAATTTTATCTTTCGCCTTATTTTAATCTTTTTTCTTAACGCGCCTATATAACTTCAAAAAAACGTAACAGTAACGCTATTGCATATCATTTTCATTCTCTTTCTCATTCTCATTTTCATTTCAACTTCATACTGTAACTTTTGTGTGAGGAATCTTAAAATTTCACTCTCATATTTTTTATAACGCGCCTAAAGAAGTATAACTTCAAAAAATATTGTTCATAAGCTTGCCGTAGTTTTTTGGATGACGATTAGATCGGACAAGCTCGAATAATTACTTTAATTATGTTCGTAGGCTTGTTTCTACGTACTATCTACTTTCACAAATGGTCCATTGGGTTAACTTGTTACTGTACCTACTACTATAAGCGAATAAAAACAAATGCTAGTTTAAAAGACTCGCCCAAAAGCGTCAAGCGTCATATTTAGGGCGATTTTTTGCAAATTTTGCTACAAGTTTGTAGCGTCATTTTGTTATTTTGTTGTCTGTGTTGTAAGCTTATAGCGAAACGCTAAAAACGCTTAAATAGGTTATTTCGTGGCCCTTCTGTTACAGCTTCGACGATGTCGCTTACTCCGACATTTTTCTTATTCAACTTTATGTTAACGGTCCTCTTAATCATAAAAATTGCCAATACGAAAGTCTGCGCGCGGGAAGTAAACGACAACTTTTTAATAAAAGGCAGGATGATATATAGCTTTAATTATATTTGATCTTTTATATATTCGCTAGGAGCATTGAGTCGGCCGGCGCCGGCTGCGTAGTATTTTCATCGAGATCTCATGATTTATCGGTCCAAGTGGCATTTACTAATTAGGTACTGCGATACAGGTAGGCATTAATTAATCATGCATCATCCACTTTCATATACTAATCCCGCGAGCTTTAAAAGCTCAGCTCGGAATGAAAGCGCTTCATCGCAAAAATTTATAATCCTGCGAAATACAAACACAAAGCTAAATAATTAAGCTCGTATAATTGAAATGTTCGCTAGAGCCATAATGAGCTTAGTTAACTACTTGTAGGTTTAATTGCTAATGCTTTTAGTTATAAAGGATTATAAATGCCCCGGGGATCGAGGCACATGTCTACTTGAACTGGAACGTCAAATTATGTATATGAATAGTAATTAAGTATATACCTACATGTAATATGTATATACGGATTGTCTGTTGAATTTTGAGATACACTATATTATCAAACCCTAAAGAAGAACCTGAAGAAGACAGCGGATAACCGCTGGATTCAGATGGCTCAGGACCGGTCGAAGTGGCGCAAATTCGGGGAGGCCTATGTCCAGCAGTAGACTTTCAAAAGCTGTTGGATGGATGGATGAATCAAGTTTATCATATTTGAAATTGAGTACGTATATAACGTTTATATCCCTGTAGTTCCGGGATCAGAATAGGGCTACGGTATCCCCTGCCTGTCGTAAGAGGCGACTAAAAGAGAATTCCAGGGTTGCGGGCGGTAAGAGTGGGAGCTCGAACCGTCCTGCCAAGCGACCCCGTGTAGGACGACGGCATGTGTGGCCACATGCTATCGTAAACACCAGGGAGGCGCACTGAGTACAATGCTCACTGGGAAGAGCCCAAAGAGGGCATCGCGCTCGGAGGACACCGGCAGCGGTCCGTTGGAGATCCCGGGGTCATCCACACAGAGTCGAGGATGGCCACCAGGGGGGGTTTTAGTGAGGTAAAAATCCCACATAACTCGGCGTTGCTCCCACGGCGTCGGGTACCTTTCGAAGGTTTCCCCCTCGATATCAAAAAAAAGGTATATAACGTTCAAAAACGATTCAAAACAAAATAACTCCGTTCTCTAAAGCTATAACGTCAGTAACCTTTCATGTTGTTGCATTCATTGTTGAAATAGCTAAATATTATTTTGCAGGCTGTTGTATCGCCGCTATATTTTTCAAAAGCGATGCGTTCGCTGTAAACTCGCAATACTTTGTATGTAAAATCTGCACGGGGAAACGCAATATTCGTACGGCCATAAAAGAATTTTAGGGTTGGTAAACTGGAACATGCGAATTTGATTTTTATGTTATCTATAACGATATCGATACTTTCTTTAGTCTGTTTGTTCGAGTATCACGAAAAATGTACCGGCTTATTTTGATGGACTTTTTTTCTAAAGCTTGTAATTCGACTGAAAACAAATATTTTACTTAATTTAATTACGTTCATTGGACCGGTATCTAATTTCGATTGCTACAATGACGGGATACACAGTTATAACAAGAACCATCTTTTCGAATGTTTTCTATTATAACGTCGATCACAGATACGGTCCACTCCCGAGAACTGAAATAGTAAAGTCATATAAGTGACCGAATGGATATAAGTGACACCACACCCTTCTACCGAATCGCAAGAACTGTTTCACGCTAGAAATAGGTGTGGCGGTGATACCGCCCCGTCGACCTACACTGGTTCTACTACCTGGTAAAACCAGTATGACAATAAACATATAAAGAGGTTACATAAAACAGACATAACCAATGACGACGTTAATAGAAAAGTAAGAGTGGCATTATTTACGGCCTGCTATAAAACTATACAGGTCATTTATTCAGTTCAGTTGCCTATATTACAGGTTCCCGCCCAGTTTAGGCAACTGAAAACAAACGTATGTCCAATTTTACTATAATGTTACTCTAAACCTAATGATATTGTGTAATGTGACTGTGCTATTTTATGAAATAAAGATATTATTATTATTATTATTATTATTATTATTATACATATTTTACTTAAGTAGCAAAAAAAAGACCCGCTGTTGTTAATGTCAGAAATGCCAGGCTTACTAAACAAGAAGAGTCCATCGATAAAATAAGTCTATAGACTTATTACAACACAATCGACATAATAAGTTTATCGACTCATTTCGTCGATATCGTCTTAAGTAGAATTTATAAACATATTACTACTGCGGCCACCAATAAACACGCCAGGCTAGGCAACTGTGGGCTATAACCGTCCTTAGTCAAGACCCCAAAAGTCTGACATATCGCAGAAAATGGCCACTGGTCACTTCCCACGTGGACATGCAATCAAAACTAAATAGATACGGAGAGTAGCTTGTTGATACATTTGTATTACCAATTAAGCTAAGTAAAGCGAGCTGAAGTACTGGCCCTGTTCCTTCCGTCCGAAAGAGAGACTGTAGTCCTAAATAAACGAAGGTTTCCCCCAGGCTACATAACTTTCAAAGGGCAATATGCCCAACAAGTACGTAACTAGGTATCATAGTACTATGGTTATAGTTATAGTTAGTTTCATACGTTTTTTTTACGTTATTTTATGCTATTCATAGATGACGACGTCTTCTGCGGTTTGCTGATGCAACATCAATATTAGTAATACCTGATTAAAGCACTGCTTGTAGACACTTATATTACTACTATATTTTATATACAAAACATATTAATTAACCTCTTTGACCCACCCCTAATAGAATTATGGCAATAACATTAAAAAGATTTAGTTACACTTTTTGAAACATTTTATTACAACTAGCAGAATCGACGCGACGTCGTTCACGGAGACTATTATGTAATCTAATGTAATTTTTGAGCAAAACTTTTGACACTTTGAATCACATTACTCAAGTTTTAGCAAAGACGCCTTATATATTCTAGTAATAAAAATAGCCTATGTTTCTTAGGGATAATGTATCATTCTAATGGTGAAAGAATTTTAAAATCGGTTCAGTAGTTTTTAAGTTAATTCATGACAAATATACAAAAATACAAAGTTTTCCCCTTCATAATATTAGTATAGATAAATGGTCGTACAGGCTATTTAATATAAAATTCAAAATCGTTTACAATATTTCAGTAGACGGAGCTATATTGAAACCGATTGGAAACCCTAATACACATAGTATCCGGTGTTTACGTAACGAAACGCGAAGCTTGCGAGTTTCGCCAAATTAAATTAGCGATTCTGTACGCAGGATAGGCTGTTCGTGCTGTACAGCGGTTGTCAAATTGAGCGCAACACCATGCAAAGCCTGGTCCACGGAAATAGCATGAACTATTTGAACCGTGAACTATGCAATCCTATCCATATAAGTTCTATGTTTTTTGAAAGAAAATAATATTAAAGCTTGACATAAAAATAGTCCTACATTGTTTGATTTCCACCAAATGTAAGTTTTTAATATTTATATTTATTGCATTTATTTCTTTCAAATGTTTTATAGCATTGCAAATTTTCCACATAACGATGATCTTTTTTACTCCTTTGTAAAAGTTCACAAAATACTGACTGGTATACCATTTAGCTAATTTATATGATAATGATGCTGAAACCACTTAACTAAGACTTATGCGAGACCACCACCATTTCTACATTAAAATAGCATTTTAAAGCCCTAATGTACGATTTGAAGGGGTGAAAGAAACAGGTGTTTCTCGAATATGTAAAAACTCATCTCATAGCTTTCTAATTTAGTTTTCAGTGGCAGCAACGAATCTGTGGCCGACCTCATATATACTTTAGTCCGATTTTGAGAAGATTTAAGATTTCTATGAGCAGCAGTGTGTACTTACATCCACCTGATAGAAGGATATAAAAAAAAATAAACATGCTGTTTCTAATCATTCTGTACTTGTCTTCGTATGTCCATAATTTACAAAGCATATCCTTTGAGCATGTTACTAAATGCACACAAAATGTACACATTACAATACTGTACACAACGTACACACAAGGTTTAGAATCGCCGGCATAACCGGTACATCTGATATAGACAGCTCCCGACATTCTCTCCCAAGTTGCGCCTAATTCCTCGGCAAAAGTGGGCGCTTGTAAAAGCTTGTGACATTAGTTTGTGGCACTTTACTTGCTACTTTGTCGCCGTGTTCTTGTTTGTAATTTCGCTTTCCTTTTACGACTACGCCGTGCAATTAGAACTTACTAACACGTTTCTGATTACAATATTTTGTTGAGCGTTTTTAAAATTGTAAAAGTAACAATAATGCATAAGCTGGACGACCAGCTATAAACTTAAACTCCGTTAAGTTCATTGTTATTGAATTGTGAACTATTTTAGACTTTAATCCGGAAATAAAAAAAATTGGTTCACGAATTCTCAATATTTGGGTACAACCCATTATTATCCCGCTGCTGGGTAAGGATCTTCTCTCAGAATGAGAGAGTTTTAGGCCATAGTTCACCGTGCTGGCCAAGTCGAATTTATGGGACATCAATCTATTAAATGCACTATCTTTCTACAAAAGTACCATTAAATTAGGTTCAATCATGCCAACATCAACTCGGACAAGTTTTTTACGTTTGTGTAATTATTCAGTACCTTCAATAATACCAAAAGAGCGATGACAAAATTTACATTAATTTCGTTACTGGCCTCAAAGTAAGTCCTAAAAGAAACATATTAATTATATTTTAATAAGAATATAATTTTCTAAAATAACGTCAAAACTTGTCTATCCCTTAAGAGACATGTTTATCCATCCAAGTTTTATAGTAACAGTTACAATTTTACATATACTCGTAAATAAAACACCAAAAGTGCTTCTCAGCGAGCACAATTTGAAAGAAAACTTTGTAAGCCGCGGGACAACGTGACGCGTTACGTCTCAAACTTAGCAGAGGACTTCTACTTAGCGGTTCTTTGTATGGAACTAAACAGAATTTGTATACTCAAACTTACGTTAAAACATTTAAGAATTAGCTCTCTAATGTCTGAGACGGTTCAGATATAAAGTTAATTATGATTACGTGTACCTACCTTGTTTACTTGTACATTACAAACCAAGGACTAGAGCCATTGCTTTTTATTTAAAACAAAATAATAAAATTACAATATTTTCAAATAAATACATTCTTTTCATATATCCTAAATTTAAAAAAATATAATACATACGAAATCTTTTTTTTTTTTATTAATATTGTAAAAGCGAAAGTTTGTGAAGGTGTATGTGTGTTTGTTAAGCTGTCCCGCAAAAACTACTATCAGTCCGATTTCGCTGAAATATAGTTGGGGGTATATATATATATAACCATTATTGTCCAACTGCTGGGCACCGATCTTCTCTTGGAATGGGAGAGCTTTAGACCATAGTCCACCGCGCTGGCTAAGTGCGAATTAGTGGACGGCGGACGGACGGAAATATACTACATCCGAAGCGGGCGAACACGCCTGAATAACCTAGGATATATTTAGGATACATTTTTTACACCAGTAACTAAAGTTTTCATAGCTATAATATTAATATTAAAGTAACTATACTTTTTGTACATATTTAAAATATACAGACAAAAGAGACATACAGAATGAACCAAAATACCCGTAGCAGTATTCCGAGCGCGTACAACTTGAACGACAACACCGTAATCCGTAAAGAAATACGTTATCTCGTAATATCGTTCGTGGCGTTTCGAATTGGTGCACATCTCTCCATTGTATCATGTTGAAACATTTTTATATGTGGAAGGTTCCATTTATATTATTATGTTACGTAATGTCTGCGGCTTCATCCGTTTTAGTCACGTCTACCATCATAATGAGTATCCTATGTGTTAATTCAGATCATAAACTACTTATGTGCCATATTTTAGCGAAATCTGACTAGTAGTTTTTGCGTGAAAGACTAACAAACATACATACAAACTTTCGTACTATAATATTCATAAGAAATAAGATATTAAAACCATATCACTCAAACAATATTTTTGACTCCACATATTCAACTGTGTTTTTGCAATAAAAAAATTAAAGAAAAGCAAATTCTGACGAGAAAGACAAACAATGAGGATGATGTATATCTTTAATTGATAAAAAGAAGATTTTACTTATATTTATTTATTTAAATTTATAAAGGGTACCTACAGTAGCACAAAGGCGGACTAAATGCCATTGGCATTATCTCCCAGTTGATAATGTAATTGTTTCATTAGAAATATCCCTACTACACTTATATTCAGATACTTATATTTAGAGGAGTGGTTCTATACGATTTCATGCTCAACTTCCAAAACAAACGAAACACGAAAAGCCTACACGGATAACGTTTCCTGAGCGTAATGATTTGAAAGTAAATATCGTGAAACATGAGACGCACACATTGTTTCCAATAACATAGTTATAAGTAGATTTGGATAAATAATGCAGATATTTGTTTTATACATACATACTTAAAAATATGGGGTACAACCCATTAGAGTCCACAGCTGGACACGGGTCTTCTCACTGCGCTGGCCAAGTGCGAATTGGTGGACTTCACACACCTCCGAGTTTTTTTTAAAGAACTCTCGGGCGTGTAGGTTTCCTCGCGATGTTTTCCTTCACCGAAAAGCAGTAATAATTAATTTCTAATACGCACATAAATCAGTGGTGTGTGCCATGAGGCTATCACTGCTACTTTTAAATACTATTATTTATATACTACTATTTAAAATATGATACAATAGTATTTATATGCGATTACAGGTACGATTCTCGATTATAATTATGTAAATTTCAAAAATGTTTTAGTCCCTTATTTCCAGAAATTCATCCTTGTAAGCGACATTGTCAACATGGTGAAATAATAAAGACTGTTATTTCCACATTCAACTTCTTTATATGAGTACGATTCTCGGTGAGGAAAGTAGATCGAAAAAGTCTACTCATACAGTTATAAATTTTATCGAATCCTTGCTTGTTAATCTTTTGCATAGATTAGCTTTGGGTATGGAACCCATTTGGCTATCCAAGTCCAGTTGAAGAAATGAACCCGTATTAATTTATTTTCCAGTCCATTACAGATATTAATAAAACCGAGTGAAGAGACGGACAACCATGCTAGGTAGTTGCTGTCAATGCCCGCACGGACTTTTGCGACATCAGAGCCATTGTCAATGCATCGTTGTCTCTGAAAAAGCGCTATTGGAGCGACTTTTTTTAAAGCCTTCGGGAATTTTACAACAAAAGGTCATATCACAATACACGGACAGGCACATACAATATGAAGTATCGCAACTATACTTCATTTAAGTATGATTCATTACGTATATTTAATTAAAACTATATGTTTTAAACAGGTAAACTCTGATTATATGCGTTTATTTTACGTTTCGTTGTTACGTTACGTTTAGCCTTTAATATACTTATTTTCTACAAGGGACCATTAACCACAAAAAAAACAAGTTAAAACCCTTACAAAACGAAATGCACCAAAACGCCGAAAAAATATACTCCAACTGGGAAAACGGCTTTTCCAATGTAAGCGCAAGTTACGATAGCACTTATGAAAAACAGCCGCTACCAGGATATCAATGGGGCTGTTTTATAAAAAAAACTTTTCGCGCACTGCCTACGTAGCCACTGCGGTGCTCTACAGTGAAGAGCAAAGCGTAAAAGCCTAGCAGGATACGCTCCTATGAGTACCTACTCTGGGCCAATTTTCGTATATCAGGATGAACGGGCCGTGCCAAGAGATATTTACATAATTAAATAAATGGGCTATAATTTCACATTGCAAGAAGTGCATAGGTGGTCACATGCAAAATTACCGGCTCAAAATTACACGGCATAACCGTTGTCCAAAATTTCGTTTCCAAATTTCATATTTCTAAAAGACGTTTTTACAAATTTTGCGTTTGATTTCTTTGAGCCATCCATTTACTTATTCAAATTGTAGCAAAAATACTATTAGTATTATATTTTAAGACAAACATATAACATAAGCGTTCACAAATTATTATCCCACAGTTGAAACATAGTCCATGAGCATAAACAACAAAAGTATGTAAATCGCACGCACTTAATTGCAGTATTTACCCGCGTAATTGCCCACATAGGTCTATCGATTATCCCAGTTGACTCCACTATAATAGCAGTACGAGTGCAATCGGGAGGGAGCAACCCCTATGCTGGCGATAGATAGGTACCTGCGATGGAAATAAATGCCGCTGCCAATATGGTTCGCTTTTGTAGTTACAGAGAATAAATGCGTAAATGTACTTGTTTATTTTTAAAAAATGTATATTATATACAAAGTTATATAACTTTGTATATAATACGTTGCAATACACCATGTACCTTTGTGTATGTATAGGGTGTTATTTTGAGTGTGGGCGAAAGTATGCCAATAAAAACACTCATCGCTTTTCCGTGCCGATCTTTTCAAAACTACCTAAGGTTATATTTCACTCTCAGGTTTAGGAGTAAGATTATGAGGTGCTAATGTTTGCTTGCCTATAGCACCTGAGTATAAAATTATATGTAATTTATCATTGAAGTAGCTAATATTATTTTTTCAGTACAACTAATTAAGACCTCATACCCTTAAAATTAAACAAGTTTATCGCCTCAGTCTATTCTACATTTTACATCAAAAGACGCTATAGCTTTAACGACATGGTAGGTAAGCATGTTTGCTAAAATCATTAAATGAATAGATGAATAAATATTCCTTTGACCTATCTAGACCCAAGTTTAATATTCATATGAACTAGCTGTAGGCATTGCAATTATTCTTTACAAGGATATAAATTACATCCCATATAAAATCGGATCATCACGCACTTACTTATTTAACAATAGAAAGCATACACTGTATTTGTGTTTTCACTGTTATTTTAAATAAGAACAGCAATAAAGAATGTCGGAAGGGGAGTAACCCCTGCGAGTGGCGATAGATACCTGCAATGAAAACAAATGAGCTTTTCCTGTTTTGTTCGATACCAACGCGATTTGTATCGCTTGTATGTTCATGCTCACGAGGGCATTGTATACAAGGAAATGAGTGATCACATGAAATTGTTGGCCGTAGTGACAATGAAGTTGTAGTACTGTGACGTCACGAATATGATACGACTGATTGTAAAATGTCATCTATTCATTACAGTGCCACAGCTAGGTATGCATGTCATTTAATTAGAGGTTAGGTTCGTCCCTGTAGTTCCGGGATTAGAATAGGGCTACGGCATCCCCAGCCTGTCGTAAAAGGCGACAGAAAGGGGCTTCCGGTGTTTCGGGCAGCTAGAGTAGGAGCTGGAACCGTTCAGTCAGGTGACCCCGGGAAGGATGGCGGTATGTGTGGTCGCATATCGTCGTAAAGACTATACGGAGCGGTGAGCCTAGTCGCCCATCTGAGAGGAGCCCGATGGGGCAAGGCGTTCAGAGAACTCCGGTTGCGTTCCTAAGGAGATCCCGGAGTCCTCTGTGTAGCGCCGAGAACGGCCACCAGGGGGATTTAGTGCGGTAAAAGTCCCATTTAACCCTGCGTCGACCACGAGACCGGGTACCTTTTAAAGGTTTCCCCTCGAGAAAAAAGGGGTTAGTTTAGATCAGTTATGATTTAACACAATGAATCAAAACTCATGGAATAAAAGGCATGTAGATTTCTACACAAAGCTTTTCTTCTTCGCAAAATCAACTGATAAATAACTTCTGCGGAGCGTCGCCTTTTGTAACCCTGACGTGCAACATTGTCAAAATGAAATGTAGGTCGTATCCTATATGATTAATTTAATTAATCTAATACGTAACTAATCGAGGACATTAATATGACCGGAAACCTATTACCGATAACACGAAACTTAATTTAGTCGTGTCACAAATTATATATTTTTATGTGCATGTCTAAATTATCTTTAGACATGCCTCATTATTTACGCAAGTACGGCATCAAATATTTTTCCCCTTATTAAAGCTGGCCCGAAAACCAGATGAGACCAATTACAACTAGAAAGTGGTCGCCTTTTACATGCCCACGTTTTATTTTTTTAAAGATATATATATGTATATATATGTATGTATGTACTCAGTACTTAATATTTGAAATATATGGTATTGTTCTTTTAAAGTTGGTATTATAATCTTTATTATATTATAATCTTTATCCAGACATGTCCAATGCGATTCCATGTGATAGTAATGAAGAAAAAAGAATTCGTCTGCGGTCGCGGCCCCCAATCAGGACCCAAGTTAATCAATCTTCATTGCAAAATTGCAATAATGAGACTTAATATATCTCAAGTATGGTTTAATAAAAAATAAAAACAAGATTTAAAGAAACGTATCTTTGATTCATTTCGCAGCAGTCAGACACACACAGATACAGATAGAGAACGGTTAAATCGTATAAAGAGGTAGTAACGAATTTTATTGCGTGCTACGAGGACTGCTGCCGCGTCTTCAACCCATTATTGTCCCACTGCTGGGCACGGGTCTTCTTTCAGAAGAAGAGAGTTATAGGCCATAGTCCACCGCGCTGGCCAAATGCGAATTGGTGGACTTCACACACCTCCGAGAACTTTTTTTTTAAGAACTCTCGGGTGAGTAGGTCTTTTCACGATGTTTTCCTTCACCGAAAACCAGTGATAATTAATTCCTAATACGAACATAATTTTAGAAAAATCAGTGGTGCATGCCCGGGTATGATTCTCAGACCTCCCGATCGAGAAGTCAAATTTCAACCAAGGCTATCACTGCTCTCATTGCTGCCTACAACCATTCAATTCCCACTTAATGCAGCATTGAGCATATGGAAAACAAATACTATTACCGACAAATTGCAACAAACTTCAATATCATATAATTTCAATTTATTATATTGAGTGTACTTAGTGAATACATATTGAAACAACACCGCTTTCCAACGAGTGAGGGGGCATTTCCCACGGGAACATTGATACCTGTAATGGAAATAAATGCAGCTCCAGCCGCCCTTCCTGTCTGCCAGATACCCACGCGATTATGTATCGCTTGTTTTGTTTGTTTGTACACGTTTTATATAATTGATGTACAAGTGACGTTAAACGTGATGATTTAGACCAGAATTTGATAGGAATATTATTTTTCTATTTATTGGATATCTAAGGAAATGAACACGTAATACATTCATTAGCTCTACACATCTATAAAAATTGACATTCCAAAACAGACTTTCATTTCTTTAGAATAATATGAATAAATATAAACTCGTCTCGTCAACCCATTATTGTCCCGCTGCTGAGCACGGGTTTTCTCTCAGAATGAGAGAGTTTAGGCCCTAGACCAAAGCGCTGGCCAAGTGCGAATTGGTGGATGTGAAATATACACAGTTTTCGTTATTAACATTATCGTCATGTGTAAGTGTTTATTCACTTTAAAATATTAGTCGTTTCTTCCCTTTTAAATTTTTGTTGCGTTCCAGCAATAGGTATATTAATCAATCTGTGTTAGTTTAAAGGGCTCCTTAAAAATTGAATTTACTATATAAAAGTATATATATACAAATAACAAATATAAAAAAATGTTCAAAGTACTCATATTACATACAACGTAACACTCCACATTCAACGAAAGATTTCGCTTAAGCTGGGAGTGCGACGTAGAGAGTGCAGAGCATGCGATATTTTTGATAGTACAAGCGGAAGTATTAGCTACCTTCCGCATCGCTCCTGCGTCCGCTCCACTGGTACCATATCACAGGCTCAGGTAAATTGTGCAGGGTTCCCATTTTAGAGGTTTTCACCCAAATTTAGGAGAAAAAAAAATGGGATTTTTTAGAGCTGTTACATTTTACAACATTTTTAGAATGGGATTTTTATCACTTCTTTCAAGTTTTTTTTTTTCAATATTAAATTATGTAAAATCAAGTTGTAATAAATAGTACAGGTCCTGAGATAATCCAATCCAGCCTATCACATTCATTTTAATTTTAAGGCAAATGTTTTTAAAGGATCGGTAATAATTGACAAATAATTGGTAAAAATATTTCATTATTTATTTATTAAATAATGAAAATTTTAAAGGGAATTCCTAACAATTGTTAGGATTTTATTGGTTTTTGATAGTTTGAGGGAGATTCATTTTTGAGCATTAGTAACACTGATTTTGCTCGAGAAATTCTGTATCCTCGTGTAGATCGGCCAGTGCCTATGCCGTTAGTGCGTTACGATATTGCTTCCAGTAAACGTGAACACTTGTTCTTTACGACCGGCGGTGATATTAAATACGCATGTGTACTAGTAGTGTATTATGTATTAATTTCACAGACTGATAACAATTTCTAAGAATAAACATATTCGTTAATTCATATCGAGTGTCTTATTCGATTTATCATTATAATTCGATTTTTTACTGATTTGTAATACGTGCCTACAATCTTCTTCGTTACAGGAAAAGTTTTAATATTATAGGCTGGCAAACAGTTAATGGTTCTCAATAGTAATATGTAGCTTTTTGAGGTCAAGTATAAGAAAGTACAGTTATCGCTCAAATTTACGACGTCTTTCCTATAATATAACTGAAGATATATCATTTTCGCAACGAATGATAATTATGTAATACAGGTTTAGAGAATGTCTTCGTAATTTGTAATATCGAAATCAATAAATAATATTTAGCTCCCGGTATGTACATCAAAACAGGTGAAAAAAAAACTGTGTGTGTCGAACTACACAGCCCCAGATGGTAGAGCCAGTGTAGTTCTACTGGGTAAGTACCACCGCCACACCTATTTCTAGCGTTAAGCATTTCTTGCGTTTCGATGGAACGGCGACCATCATAGTCCTAAGGAGTAGCAACACCTCTGTGTTTGACTTCAGATAGAATTCATGTTCTATTTAAAGTTGCTTATAGATGTCCATGGACGGCAGTTACCATTTACCATCAGATGGGCTGCGTATTTGTTTGCTACTTAAATTAGATAAAAACAAATTAAAATCATCTTATTTTTAAGATTTAAGTCCTATGATATGATAAAGGTTTTACTAATTTCACATATGGAATTGATTATAGATATCCATGAGCGGCAGATGCTATTTAAAATAAGGTAGACTGCATATTCGTTTGCTACATCGACATTATACAATATACCACCGATCCGTAGAAAAATCTTCAACAAACACCGTCGTTTAAAATTGAGTTGGACGCGCACGTAAATTATCACAATCAGTAGTACCATGACTGTTTCTCAGATATGACACTAATTAATGATTGGTTGCGGTTGAGCAATAGCCTTCTGACCGCAAAAATGTCATTATTATATTACGTCATAACGTCGCGGTCATTATGTTCCGTTCGGAAGAAATGTATGCAACATGCTACGGGATATCTCGCCCTGTCCTCATCTTTTATACCTCGACATTGTCAACACATGTGAGATGAAGTAAGTAAGAGTGTAGTTAAGAAGCTCGATTTACATCTGCAGGCATCGTACGTGGTAGACAAAATGTAAAGGGGCTTGTGGATAGAGACAGACATCGATCGTAAGCGACCATTAAGAGAATATTTTGTTTGCGCGGTATGTGGCTCTCCGTCTGCGCGTTCGTCCAACCCTATATTTAAAAACACTTTTACACTTTATGCGAATAATAATATCCATGAAAAATAGCTTTAAATATCGGTCGAAGCACGCATCTGGCACGCGAAAGGTTGTATGTGCCATGCCACACGTTTGCCACATTAAATGTCTTCAGATATAAACATGGCTTTATTTGGGCCTCGAGGAGCACTTTGCTTACCTAGAGATTCTCAAAAGATTTTTTAATTTTAATATTTTTTAGTTATTTTAATAATAGGTCTAGACGGATCTTTCCCTGCCTAATAAGATCTCAACAGAGTCACGTACAGTGTTCAAGATTAGTTAGAAATTCTAAATCATTCAACCTTTCTCAACCTAACAGCTTGGTGGGCAGTATATTCAGCAGGTGTTAGAACCAGTGTAGTTCGACTGGGGGTAATATCGCCACACCAGTAGCTAGAAATCTAGCGTGAAGCAGCTTTTCCGTTTACTCGGAAGGGTGTAACTCACTTTTATATAGAACGACCGTTTAGTCTTCAGGCGTAGCAATGCCTTTCTGATTGGTTCAGATTGAGCCCTTGTTTTGTATAAAGTTCCAAAGTGACCATGGGCGGTTTACCACTACCCATCAGGTGCACTGCACGCTCGTGTGCTACTTCTATCTTATAAAACATATACCTACGTCAAATACAAAATGCAAACCTCGGTGGCTGGCTAGACCGTGTTGACGCGATATTACCATTCCAGCCCTGCCCACGGACGAATGAATATGTATTTATCGAGCTCGGAATTCGACTGGTCTGATAACAATATCGTAAATGGAATTCAAATCCATTCGATTATTCCAATTTGTTTATTTTTTACAGGGAATAGGAGTGGCGAGTCAGCTTGGCTTCGACATTGTGATAAATGGCCACTAAAGCCCTCCATTACGCTTGAACATTCCAGATAAATAAAATAGAAGTAAAGGTCATTTTCCAGTATCTAATACTAAATGCGTTTACAAATTTTGTCACTTAACATAATATACTCAATGGTGCAAAAAGTCGTAACTGAACGAATAGATGTTAGGAGACATATACAGAAAACATTATAGGGTGTGGATAATGTCCCGAAAAACACATTTTATCACATATGACACGGAAGTAATGATAATGAATTTGTGTTTTCCATTGTTGTTCAAAATATAATCCAAATAACAATGGAAAACACTACATCGAAAACCATACAGTTGATTCTGAGGACAATACTTGACATCTAGAATCAAGTGAGGTATATTTATAATTAGTTATGTACCTACTAAACCGGGAATCAAACTCGGAAGCCACTGAAAGTCTGATCTTGATTCCAATTTATTTGAGCGACGCAGTCATTTTCATCAATGCGTTATCTACAGTCGACGTTTGTTTAGATTTGTCGAAGAGATTGGATTCTATCTTTGTGATAATTTCACTGATTTTAATGTGTAACATCAACGATGGCTCATCGACTCAGTGCTATGGCACAAACGATACTGTTTAATGTATCTCTCATATACTGCAACTGTCTGTTAACTTAAAAAGATATGATAAGTAATTAGATTAGGCAACTCAGACTTTGGGAGGCAACTTTAATTCAAATCAACTCCGGTTATATTAGTTAAATGAACCACATCTCAGTGACCACCAAATGATATAATTTTATGTAATGGTAGACATCTACAAAGTTTTAGAAGCACCACTTGCAAACATGAAAACTACCACGAATTATCCATTCAATTTGTATTTTGTCTCATGGAAACTGGAGTTCAGTGTACGATACTTATTCGGAGATCGTTATATTCGATCAAGGTTAATAGAAATAGTATCCAAGCAATTAATTTGTATCTATTTAGTCGTGTATCTAAAACAGCTTTACATTCGTCGGGTACATACAAAGATACACGACTCGTTGTTAAGAGACGAACATAACGAACATTAGCCTTGAAACATTTCAAATAAGCACACTGGCGTCAAGACAATAGAAACTCGGCCCAATTGTAAACAAATCGCAGTAGTCAACCGCAGAATGAATTTATGACAACTGCGGTGACCAATAAAACGTGGGGACACGTAGCTAGTAATAAATAATCGCGAATTTTCCGATGCAGGCGGTGTAGCAATCAGCCTAGCCGGTGACAGCGCCGTGCAAATGGGATTAAACTTTGTTAAACGACCTTGCGTTGCAATCCATTTGTCGCGCGACACGCTGCGGCCAAACTTGCTCGCGAGTTGCCCCTGTCACGTTGTCGCGACAACCGACTGTACAAACTGCTCTTTGTGACAAATTTACACGTTCTATCTTATTAATGCGCTTCGTTGAAATAGTAACAACCCCTTCTGTATTCACAGCTCCATATGGACACGGACAACTGGTCCTAGAATGGAATTTTTAAATTTATACTTAAATGTGTACCTATGTTTTACAACCGGAACCTTATGTGTTGTAGACCGCTACCTACAGATATCCGTTTGCTGAACTCAGGCTAAGTTTCAGTTTGCTCGCTTCAGGCACCACTCTGTTGTAAGGGTCCTCAGTATCATGTACGATAACCGTAGTAGTAAAACGATACTTAAACGAACATTTTATTCAATCTATGCCAAAGAACAGATCGTCCCCGACTAGGAGGAGTGACTGTACCAAGAACTGTAAAACGTTCATTACAATAGTTTCGAGATCGGTTCAGGTTTGTTTAGAGCTACGTTATTGCTGTCTAGTCCAGACAGTTTCTTAATCATTCTTTGTTCTCTTCATTCGGTGCAATAAACCTGTTATAATAGCGTTTTTACTTTAAACAACTTTATTTACTTCCCAATAACGCAAACTGTAATTGAAGACAGCCTTCAATAGAAATTTAATTGCACCGCATCGATACAAGTTTCGCGTCTCGATCTAGACATGGAACAAGTTAGCTAAGTGTTTATGGGGAACCCGTGTTTTGTACTGGTCGAGACGAGGACAGGCACTTTGTTTAGCACGTACATGTTGAGAAAATTACACGATAATTTGCATGTAAATTAGTATCGGGACTAATTATAAGTTTCCCAAAGAAAAAAATATTCAGGAAATTTTAATAGCACCTATTACTATAATTATGCTTAGTATCAATTATTTATCATTATAATAAATATGTCAGGAAATTATATTATTGAAGCATATTATAAAATTGTCGTTGTGATTTCAAAATAGGTGTCCTTTTAACACAGTAAAAATATAAAAATCCTTATTATTTTTTGTAACTCATAGAACCTTACTAATTATTGATACTACGAGTATTTTGATGACGGGAATCAAGAAGCTAGAAGAAGCCTTATTACAGAGTAACATAGGTTGTTTTTACTCAGATCTTACAATGCCCCGTGACTAAGTACAATTGACGAATGCCTAGGGCATTAGGGTTAATTTGTTTACTACTAAATCCGACACTATATTTAAATTTTCGCCTTTAATTTTCGTTTCCTAGATAACGCGAACCCCGCTGGCCTTGTGCCACGTAAGCCTAATTTAGATTAAAGAGTTACCTAGAAGCGACCTACTGCCGCTATGTTATTACGTCGGGCCAGGTATAGATCCAAAGTTTTCTGTTTTCAACTATATTTACGAGTTTCATGTCGGAATGGAACTTGGCACAGTTCAAAGTTCCTTTTATAACGATTATCCTTTAAAATATTCCGTTGAATAGGCATGCAACGTTTATTACGCGGAGATTTTAATGTAGTGTACTTTTATAAAGTTCATAACGCTTAATGTTTTGTATCTTTTAAATTTATTTCAAAATGTTTAAAATTAAACATGTGAAGTAAAATATAATGTTTGTTTGTCTACAAGTACAAGTGCAATGTTACAATGTTGGTGCCATGTACGAGTACACCGATTTTCTTTTACTTTGTGTTTTGTTCACTGATTTGTTTTACCAAGTTGGGTTGAAGTTAAAATGCTTGTAGTTCAATGACGTAGTAATTTTTGACCGCTTACAATGCTTGGATACCCTTGGCGGGATGACTGTAACCATATTTATGGCGTTTTGACCGATCCGATGTTTATGACATTTTAAACGTCTTGGCTTTTGGAGCAACTACCTATATTGTTGACAACAATAAGGAAACTTTGTTTGTACCGATATTATTGACTTGTTGGTTGCGTCTATTTATTTGAATACCCTGAGTGCCCCTATTTGACGCTGACTGTACCTGCGCAATCTTGCATTACACCAGTGTCAACTTAACATCGGATATAATGTGTTCGATTGCTTCTGAATGTGTTATCTTAGACTCCTCAAATAAATTAATAAAACCAAGAAAAAAACCAGAGTTAAAAACCCCTGTACATTAATATTTTTTTCCTCTTCACAGAGAGATCGCGACGATTTCACTACACTCACCGTGCCGCCGATGCGCATACGGGTCCGTGACGTCACCGTCCCGGTATATCACAGAGTGCACCTTGCGCGTCCCGTTCGGCGGGAAGTAGCGGCGCGCGTGCTCGACGTAGTACGAGCCGTCGCTCGCCACTATCTTCCCCTCGAACACGCCGTCTGTCACCGAACCGAACACCGTTGATTGTGGCTCGCCTGTAACATAAAATGAAGTTAGGACGAATTCTTTATTTACTTATAGTAACTTTGCTTGTATGCTAAGTCTTCAAAACGATTTTTTAAAATCTATATTTGGTTTAAATGCCTTCGAAAGGCAAAGTATTTCGTTGTTCCTATTGAAATAGTAAGAAAAGATGCAAATCCACATAATGGTAAATAGGGATGGACGTCCGTAATCAACACCCTACAGAATTGAAGTCTTACTGGAGATCGGTTACAGGTTGCACAATAAGTGCCTTAATGTCTACCACATCCTTCAAACCAAGTCACAGAAGCGCTTAATGTACTTAGTACGAGTATTTAATGTTTCCTTAAAACAAGCATTGTTCTTGTATTCGCTCATCATTACATTACATGTGCTTTATATTGCAAGTTGTAGCTGATAACGAAAACGTAGACGTGCAAGGTATGAACAAAAACTAGAACAATTTTATTGACGAAACCAAATAAACTCATACTAAACCTACTGTTATTAGGCATATATAGTGGTATCTATATATTATATTATACTTTATACTTGTACTGCACTTTTTCATTTTCGTTTATTTTTATTTAATATTTTTGATTTGTTTACAAACATGTTAGGTTTTAGTTATGCCAGTTTTACTGTTTATTACATTGTCCATTTACAAAATTTTATCAAAACTTTTCTTAAATTTAAGTTTTAAACATAGTAAGCGGTCAACTGATGGGCTGGTGCTGGATATTTTATTTTATTTGAATTTTGTTTTTTTTTTAAATTAATTTATTTCATTTACTTTGCGTAAGTTGTATTATAAATATTTTTATCTATTATTTTAATTTAATTATGTCGGATGATTTCCACCGTTGCGACGAGTGTTTAGTTTAAATCTAAAATAGAACCGTGCAACGACATTCAAAGTTTTATTGTGCACAATAATTGCAAGCCTTCTTTAATATCGGTTTTAAGATGTAAATGTGATACACATTCTTAAATACTTTCTATTTTAAGATTGTCTTTATTGTGTGCTACATAACAATATTATGT